>OX465242.1:15336737-15433991 GCA_949987775.1 Aproaerema taeniolella | reverse complement strand
AAATGGCGGACAATAGATAAGCCAGTCTTCATACAAAAATCTTGTAAGCTCTTTCCATTTGTTTTTTTTGTCTGTTGACAGTACAGCGACATGCTGAAATCAGTTTGTCTTTTCTTAAAATGTTTTTTTTTTGAAGTTATACTTCTTTAGGCGCGTTATGAAAAAATGATGAGAGTGAAATTTTAAGATGCGCGCGCATCTGTGACACAAAATTAACAGTATGAAGCTGTCTGCTTAACCGCTCAAAGAAGTATAACTTCTCACGCGCGTACATAAGTACACGCACCCATTTTTTTTATGATAAAAACTATTATTGAGAATTCATGAGCTCTAGTTTATTTTGTAATAGCTTTATTGGCGTCGCTAAGAGGGGGCAGGTAGGGGCAACTGCCCCCCCTAGAGATTAGAAAAATGTAGCCTACTGCAAAGCAACCAAAGTTGGAACCGTTCTTATTACAATTATTGCCAATTCGCCATAGAGGCAGACTCGCGCTACAAATGTAAAACTTCATACTCTTGACTGTACCTACAATTCATTTTTTTGTTCACCCTCCATAATATTAACTTGCCCCCACCTGGGCCAAGGGCTGGCGACGCTCTTGTAAAGGATATAAATCAGCCCAAGAAACTGAACTACTTTCCCCAAAAAACATGGGTCGGAATATGAAAAAAAATTGTCGCCTCTCCATACATGTGCGATCAACTGATTTGCATTCTTTCGGCGGCCGCACAATAATATAAAGTCACCGCATATAAGGTACAGAGGCCAGTACATCAGGTTACCTTGATTCATTAAAAAACCTTTCTTACCCCATCAGCACAGAGTGCACGCATAAGTAATTTGATGTGCAGACCTCTGTATGATTAAACGACACCTCCATTAATTTTTTTACATTATATTGCTCATAATGAAACTTAATCATGCTATTCATCTGTGGCAGATTGTTCACCTGTATGGATTGGAAGCAGAGAATCAGCTCTTGAGGTGCCTTCTCACTGAGGCAGCTAAATCGTCGTGGGACAGTGATCGGCCTAGCTCATCAGCAAGCACCAGCATCCACGCCTCTCTACTAGCTCAACACCTCGCGTTGTTGTTGAATCATCCTGCCAAATCTACTGTAGTTTGCCGTGCAGTCGATCAACCAACTCGCTCACTGCAAAAGGTAAGTGGCGATCCTAATGCAAATTCACTTTTTTTTTTATAAACCTACTAAACTTATTCCATTTTGTTCTTGTTTCTTTGACAAATAAAAGTGTATAACCTTCGATCAACTATAAAAAAATAGATACACAGTTCCATACAAAATGAAATGAAATAGTGTCCGAACTACAATACGTACTTAGATAGTTGTATACCACTTCATGTATTATGAAAAAGTCCTAAGGAGTCAAACATTTTAATCTAATTTAAACCTTAACTTACTATTATAAGGTCGAAAATAAAATCTGTTTAATTTGTAACATACCACCTTTGGTTTTGAACAAAGGATAACGTAAGACAATTTTATATCACTCGCTGTCGTATAGAACATGGGAGGAGTGGAGTTGCCTGTGTTAATTTTAAAAATATTGTAGCTGTAGGGTTCCGTAGCAGCGTGGTTTAAATATGCAGCTGGCTTCTTAATTCTACGAGCATGTTGACGGTTAAACCGCTAGTAATGTCTAAAAACGAGGTCACAAAGAAAGAAGGTAACTAAAAGATTTAGCGCCTCTTCACTCCTGTGACACTCAGAGTGTTGACTGATTCAATTTTTATTTTTATTTTAACTTTTTCTTATTGCTTTGTTTATGTGTTTGTTGTGTGTTATTGGAGTGAGAAAAGCTGTTATCTATCTATCTAAGAGTTAAAAATTCCAGCGCCACGACGAAAATGAAAAAAAAATTCTTCTGTTTAAGAACCACCTCGTGTGGCAGTTGTATAAAAATCGTTAACATTACGTATTCATTTAAAACTGGTGTAATATCGTTACGGTCATAGTCGATGTTAAAATCTCCAAATACTATAGTATCAAAAACAAAATTTTATATGATTACATGTTTTGCCATAATACCTTTAATGTTAGTATAGAAAGCATTATTAATATATATACTCTTTACACTTTTAATAACACAAATGAAAAAAAAAATAACAGAAAAAAAAGTCTCTATTTGTTTTAGAACAGAGTCACTGCATAACCCGAACAAATGATGATGAAATACAACGGTATGGATTTGAAAGAAAGAAAAAAAGAAAGAAAATAAATTTATTTCACATTTGTAAGTTCGGCTAGTGTCTATTCAATTTAAAGGGTTATACTCTAGCTAAATTTCATTAAATTAAACTAAAAAATGGCCTAAATCCCCTTCGTGTTTCGAAAGGAGGCGCGTGCCCCTCGGTGGGGAGGTATATGGGCTAGTAAAAAAACTAAAAAAATGTTTTATAACCTTTTCATCCAAATACCAGGATAATTTCAATACACATATAATAATAACAAAATTACTTACCTAAAAAATGTCACTCCATATTCCTTTAATGTTCTGGAGGTGTGATTTTTACAATTTTTCACTGCGCACTGCGGCATGGTTACTTTCGGAACGAACGAATGCTACTAAACGAAAAGGCAACCCAAAACGTCAAGTGGGCGGTCATTTAGTGAGGAAACTTTTTTGTTGTGGATTTTGTATCTAGTTCTTTATAGTTGATCGTAGTGTATAACATCATATTTTATTATAATAATAGTAGTTATTGAAGTTTATTACCAGTTTCAACCTTATTTAAGAATACTATTTGATCATTTGTTAGAGAAAGATTCACAAAATGGACAAAGTGTAGCTAAATGAAATAGCCCGTTTATGACAGAGGCTATTTAAAAATAACATGTTGGAATTTTCCATTTTGAGTCAAAGAAAGAGTAGAATACAAAAACTCTATCTCTAATTATTATGCATGAAGGATCCGTGTGAAAAAAAATGATTTAATGTAATTAGATTTCAAACGTAGAATGGAATTTGAATAGATATTGATATTTTGTACTAACTATCAAACATTAAATTTATATATGTTAATGTTTTCTTGTTTTGAAAAATTCAATTTTATTAACTGCAGCTCTGTTGGAGGCCTTGAAGATTAACTAGGCACAAGCAAAACAGACTACTGTTACATGTAGGTATTGATATTAATACTTAAACTGTCCTTTTTTTCAATTATCACTTTAATAATTTAAACTTTCCTTATAAAAATTGAAACATTTATTTCGTAGTAAGACAATAATACAGGTCCAATTTGAAACACGTGCAATTACTGTGATGTTGAGGAAAGATGTTAAAACATATATATAAAATAGTAGATTGTGATGCAAAGGTGGGAAGGAGGTTGTTGCAAAAGAGTTGACATATGTAAGCCCGAGCTGCAGGACAGGGCTTGCCATTGGCACTAGTTTACAATAACCTTCCCACCATTGTGGCATTTCAATACAGTTGCCAAGATTACATAAACTAATAAGCTATTTTGATTAAACTTGAAATAGATTACTTTTGTCCTCATTTTGGCAAAATTAAGTAAAAAAATAATAGAAATTGAACTTAAATATTAATTTAGCCACTTAGAGTTTTATTATACCAGAGGTTCTTAACCTTTTAGTATTGGGGGACCATTTTACAAAATAGCTGTTTTGCCATGGCATGGTGGACATAGTGGTCCATGGACCACCAAATGTTTGGAGGTAAAAATAATTAAAAGGTTGTCCTACAGTTACACCTACATGCAACGTTGTTCGTATTTAACAGTGTTTTAATTTTTTTACAAAAGGGTTTCCGCCGAAAATGCCCCAAGCCCAGCGCAAAATAATGGTATCTCAGATTTTAGACCAGGGGTCGGCAAGTAGTTTTAGGTAGGGTCCGGATAATGCTCGAAAATTTTTAAAAGGTCCAGAAAAAAAAAACAACTGATAATAATTAGTACAGCGATATTTGATATTTGTTTTTTGAAAAATTCGTTTTTGAAAAAGATGTTTCGCATATGTATGTCGAGCCAAACATAGTGGCCAAATTGATAGCAAGTTTTTTGCAATTTTGATGTTTTTGGTCGATGCATTGCAACTATAAAACCGCATCAGTTGTTGGCATTTGTAAAACAGATTTTTAATTAGATTAGGTAGGTACTAAGTTAGATTGGTTCAAAAAAAATTACGTATTTATTTATACTTGACATACCTACATTACAATATTTGGCGGTCCGAGGTTCAACTTTTCGCGGTCCGCAAACGGACCGCGGTCCGCCTGTTGCTGACCGTTGTTTTAGACAAATATAGTAGACACAATGTGAAGTATCCTATTTTAAAATTCGGCTCTGATATCCAGTCGATTTCAGTGATTGTGTCGACTCGTCACATTTCGTACAATATAGGGTCCTAATTTATTAGTGACTTTCCTTTTAAGACGTTAGTTTAATACACTCGGCTTCAAAAAAATCGCACCTTTTAAGAAATCTATTTTAAACATCTTTCAATCGTATTTGTATTATGAAATATTGGTAATGTTCGGTATGATTTGAAAGGTAAGGAAACAGAGAATGCAAAAATAATAATTCATTCAATGTTTTTTATTGGAACTGAGAAAAATTTACAAAACAATAAAAATCCTAAAAAAACCCTAATGAAATCTGATTAATTTTTCAAAACAAAGTTGCTTAAAACTAACATAAAACCTAGTGTTACCCCCCTAGCCCTAATGACGTCTTCCATGCGCTCCCTCATGGATCGCACCAACTTTAGGACCTCTTCTTGAGGGATTCTGTCCCATTCCTCAATAACGGCGTCTTGGAGCTCCTGAAGAGTCGCGGGAGCGGGATCACGGGATCTAACCTTGCGTTTCAGCTGGTCCCAGAGGTGCTCTATCGGGTTCAGATCTGGACTTCTCGCTAGCCACTGCATGACAGGGATCCCAACCTCTTGAAGGTAGCCCTGCACAATTCCAGCAGTGTGCGCGCGAGCGTTATCGTGCATTAATGTGAACCCGTCGCCAATAAATCCAGCATAGGGGACCACATGTTCTTCTAGGATCTCTGTGATGTACCGGTGAGCAGTCATCGACCCTTGCCCGCGAGCACCGCCGGTCCGAGAGACGCAAGAAAGTTCAGTTTTGCCGTCGGCAGATATGCCGCCCCAGAACATGCAGGAACCGCCCCCGTATTCTACCGTCTCTTGGATGCAGGCTTGGGCAAAACGTTCCCATTGTCTTCTGTATACTCTTTTGCGTCTATCGTTGCAGAAAAGGCACACTCTCGTTTCGTCTGAGAAGAGAACAGCTCTCCATTGGTCCAGGGTCCAATTGACGTGGGCGCGAGCAAATTGCAGGCGTGCTCGCCGATGCGCTGCGGTTAATTTTGGACCCGTGGCAGGTCTTCTAGCCACAATATTTCTCTCCTTTAGTCTTCTTCTAACTGTAGAGACACTCACGGCCCTTCTACGAACTGCTTGAAGCTGCTGTTGCAACTCAACAGCATTAGAGAACCGATTTCTCAAAGACTTCGATACGACGAATCGGTCATCTCTCGCAGAAGTGCAGCGATTTCTACCAGACCCACGCCTTCGGACAAAGCCACCGGTCTGCAGGAACCGCTGGTACACTCTTCGAACAGAAAAGCGACTCAAGTGCAATTGCCGAGCAACATCACACTGACGTAGTCCTGATTGCAGTAGTGCGATAACTTGGGCGGCTTCAGCAGCAGTAGTGTCCATCTTCAAGGACGTTTTTCTGATGAAAGATATTGTTCTGTGTCTTCTTCGACTGTTGGTAGCAAATTTATCCCCCAATAAGCTGTATCGACCCTTTGATACCCAAAAAACAAAACAATACAAACAAAATTTGAAGAGGAGAATCAGTTCCATTGTCATTCACAGTGACTTAAAGTGTCAAGCTTTTTCTTTAATCAAATGAAATGGATATTTTTTTAAAGAGTTTTTATAGGGCTCTCAAATGATACCAATATTGCTACGAATAACTGCTTGTCTTAAGGATTAACAGTGCTTAAAGCCTATTTTTACGGACGTGCGATTTTTTTGAAGTCGAGTGTAGTATTCCAAAAAACGACGTAAGAATGCATTTATCTTAAAATTAAATTTAGTAAAAAAATTGAAAAAATAATTTTTCATTTAAAGATTAAGGAATGGTTCTCTATCACATGAAGCCGTCCAATTATGAATGAAAAATATATCAAAGCTTTTTTGCGATGGCCACTTACCCACCAGTGGTCCGTGGACCACCGGTTAAGAACTATTGTATTATACATACGAGTAAAATTGACTAAATTATAGTAGACTAGCTTTTCGCCCGGAACTTCATTTCTGTGAGAAATTGGGAAAACTATGTAGCTTATGTGTTAATTCAGAGTGGTAGCTACCTCCACACCAAATTTTAGCAAAATTGGTCCTACTGTTTGAGCGTGAAAGAGTAACAAACATCCATACATACATCCATACATCCTCACAAACTTTCACATATACAGGGCTTTAGGTAAATTTCTTTCAACCTCTCGAGTGCTAAATCAGTCCATGAAACTGAACAACTTTCTCCAAGGAACATGGTCATAATAAGAAAAAAAAATTTTGATCTCTCATACAAAATGCTGATGAAGTTTGTATGGTAACTCAAAATATTTTTTTCGTATTTTGACCTATGTTCCTTGGGGAAAGTAATATTCATACATTTTGATAGTAAGGATTCAACACATTTTGTTTATTTAATATTTTTGTGCGCAATTAAGTCGCTATTAAGTCCTTGCTCAAAAGCTGTATACTGACAGGCTTAGCGAAAATAAAAATAAAACTGCAATGAAAAGGCTTAGGGTTGGAATTACAATTTAAAGGCCATTTTCAGCCTTTATAAGTACGCCATTTTGAGCAACTGTATTGAAACATTAATTTCTAATTATATTCTATATACTTAACTGTGAATTTTGAATATGTATTTCGCTGTCAGGTAATAAAACGAATTTCTAAAATACTGATAATGTAGAAGATGTGCAGACAATATAATATAATGCTTAAATAATAATCAATTTATTAACATTCTAATCTTGTCCTTAAATTTAAAACTTAAATTGACAGTACAATACAAATTACTTTTTGTGAGAAATAAAAATTCATCTTTTTAACAAACGTAAGAAAAAAGTTTTAAAAAACAAAGCTTCAGGTCCTTAACAACATCGTGGCCTGTATTTTATTGAAGCATAAATACGTTAATTACAATTGACCGTATACGAATATCGGAACTTGCACGTGGTTTTAGTAGATTCAGCCTTTGTCTACCCAACTTTCTTACCATTATAGAACATAAATTGTTTTCATAAGTCCTAAAATCTTGATTACTTTCAGGTTTTAAAACCCTCAAATACTTTACTCAATCGCCTTTCAAGATTGTTAAAACTCACCACTGCCGAGGATGTGGCCTTCTCCTTGGTTTTGAGAAGAAATTCTTCCAAAACTGAGATTGTATCGTTAGCGAAACAACATCTGAAAAAAAGATTTTTGGATCTTGTTCAGTGCTACCTTGACGCAGGTAAGATAATAAAAGAAATCACATTACTAATACAGAATGTTACAATTAATGGTTTCATATGTAACAATACCAGTTCGATAATGACTTATTGCACATATGTAGTATGTCGCAAAGTGGAGTCAGCTGTGATCGGTTAAAACTTACATAGTTTTGATATTGGTTTCAGTCATGGAGTAGATGTGACTAATTTACTACTTTTCCATTTCAGAGCGTGGACATCAAGTGGAGCGTGCAGGTCTTCAGGAATGCAGCCCTGAAGTATTGCAAACTCTGCTAACCAGTCTTGCATACGAAAACTTTCGTTTAGCAGCTGTTACCAAGGACTTATTCCTCAAACGTTTGCGCATCGATTTTCCTCGCGAAGTAGTGCCTATTGTGCTCGCGCCTCTGTTGTATCCCGACGACACTCAGACGCCACTAGAGGAGATGACCACAGCAGACGATATGACTACTGCCATGATGGACAACTCACTGGCTGATATAATCCGGGACATTGGATACCCCTTCACATCAACAGTTGAAGAATGTAAAAATAACATGCTCAATTTCGGGGCGAGGGAACCTACTGCCAGTGACGTGGCCAGAATAATATCTATGATGATCAGATATCATACCACCGTACCAGAAGGACCACATATTCAAACACCTGGTAATTTCTGGATGAGTCATGAACCTAAGAAAGAGCAAATAACACATAGCGGTCAACCTGGAGAATCATGGAATGCCGAAGTGTTTGTGCAAATGCTGAAAGAATTGGCATCGAATTTGAACTGGAAAGAAGTAATTTTGCAGCTAGACCATCCTGAGTTCATTGTGCCAGATAGACAAGGTCTCAGCCTGCTATTCACTATTCTTCGGCTTGGTCTCCAGAGCGCTGGTTATCCGACCAACATTTTCCCTGTAGAGTACCTCTGCCGCCGATGGACAAACCTAGAGGGACAAATGAGTTTACTCAGCAATATTCTTAAACATCCTGACATCTTCAGTTTTGCTGACCATCCGTTTCACCCCGTATCTATCGATTTATTAAAATCACCTCCTGAAACAGACAATAAAGAAATATCGACATGGCGCTGCCTATACCTTGTAGAATTGCTGCTGTATGCTGCAGAGCGTGGTTATTACATGCAAGTCCACGAGTTGTTCAAGTTTCCGCTTCAGCATTGTCCAGACATATTGTTGCTAGCTTTACTTCAGATAAGCCCACCCACCACAGCCTTTAGACAAGAGTTATTGACAACGCTGATACCGATATTCCTGGGCAACCATCCAAATTCGGGTATCATCTTACACCACGCCTGGCATACACAAAATCCGAATATTAAACCTATCATCATGCACGCCATGGCAGATTGGTACATACGTGGCGAAAGTGATCAGTCGAAATTGTCTCGCATATTAGATGTAGCACAAGACCTCAAAGCATTGTCTTTGTTACTAAACGTCCAATCATTCCCTTTCGTTATTGACTTAGCATGTCTAGCATCGCGTAGAGAATACCTCAAGCTAGACAAATGGCTCACCGACAAAATCAGAGATCATGGCGAAACATTTGTCTCAGCTATGGTGAAATTCCTACAGAGAAGATGCCCGGTCCTAGGAAAAGGGCCAGAAGAGCAATTGCCTAAAGCCGCACAACTGCCACATGAAACCATTGCTACTATGCTGGCGTGTCTTCAACTATGTATACCCAACGTTCAACAAGAGCTACAAGAGGCAATTTACAATGTGATAGCAAACTGTCAGACCCTCATTCTAAGTAAGACTAGACAGAGCATCGCTGGAATCGCTCGACCACATACCAGAGTATTAGAAACACCATTTAATCCTGCAGGTCTGAGCGGGCAGTTATTTCCACCGCATGTCGACTCAATCAGTAATTTGACACCTAATGTAGCCAACATGAATTTGGGTGCGCCTACGAACACAACGTTTGCCATGCCTGGCACTCTAGGACCTCTCGTGACTACACCTGGATCTCCTTCTCGTCTGATGGGAGCTGGACCCAACAGTCCATTTACTATGATGCCATTGCAACATAACGCCAATGTCGCTAATATGAGCGCTCTTGCCAGAATGGCTCCTGCGCCAGTTATGGACAAACCTCGTATACCAGATCCCATTCATTTCCCAGAGATAATGCACAATGTTTCCAAGGAAATAGAAGATGAGGCTAATGGATATTTCCAAAGAATCTATAACCACCCGCCTCATCCAACATTGTCTATAGATGAAGTACTGGAAATGTTAAAGAAATTTCAAGATTCACCAAATAAAAGGGAAAGAGAAGTGTTTTCTTGTATGTTGCGGAACCTATTCGAAGAATATAAGTTCTTTCCTCAATACCCTGACAAAGAATTGCATATAACTGCCCAACTTTTTGGCGGAATAATTGAGAAAGGACTTGTCCCAAGTTACGTGTCCCTAGGCTTAGCGCTGCGTTTTGTTCTGGATGCTTTGCGCAAACCGGAGGGCTCTAAAATGTACTACTTTGGCATAGCGGCCCTTGATCGCTTTAAATCACGTCTAAAGGATTATCACAAGTATTGTGAACATGTCAGAGCCATACCTCATTTTAGTGAATTCCCTCCTCACTTGATCGAATACATTGAGTACGGACTACAGAGTCAAGAACCTCCAACTAAACCACAAGGAGCGGTGCTTCCTACCAGCTTAGCTGCTATGCTGAATCAAAGTGCCGTTGTAACTGTCTCTGCACCTTACAGGTAACCTGGAGTTTTTATTACAATGCCCAATTTTGAAGTGGTTATAACTACTTATTTCTTTTTATCATACTAATCATTGGTTTATTTACAGGGCCATCGTATGTGCGCCTCCATCTATATCATTAATGTCGAAAGTTACAAACGCCACTGGCGGCATGAGCAGCAGGCCCTCCATTGCGAACGCGACCAATATTGATACTCTGCTAACGGCGACTGACAGAGAGGAAAAGATTAATGCTCCTCCAGAAGCTATCCAAGACAAAACCGCATTCATTTTCAATAACCTCAGTCAACTCAATCTACAAACCAAATGCGAAGAACTCAAAGAAATAATTACTGATGAATACTTTCCATGGCTCTCTCAATATCTGGTTATGAAGAGAGCGTCAATCGAGTTAAATTTTCACGCTCTGTATTCCAATTTCCTTGATGTTCTGAAAATCCGAGAAATTAACAAAATGGTTACTAAGGAAACGTACCGGAACATCAAAGTGCTGTTGCGCTCTGATAAAGGGATAGCAAACTTTTCAGACCGATCGTTACTCAAGAACCTCGGCCACTGGTTGGGTATGCTAACCCTTGCGCGGAATCAGCCTATACTTCACGTGGACATCGATCTCAAAGCATTGGTTCTAGAAGCTTACCACAAAGGCCAGCAAGAGCTTCTTTATGTGGTACCTTTTGTTGCGAAAGTGTTAGAATCGTGCGCCAAGAGCGTCGTTTTTAAACCTCCGAATCCTTGGACAATGGCTCTAATGAATGTATTGGCGGAGCTACACCAAGAACCAGATTTGAAACTGAACTTGAAGTTTGAAATTGAAGTGCTCTGTAAAAACTTGAGCTTGGACATTGCCGATTTGAAACCGGTTATCTACTTGAAAGATCCTGAAAAGCTGAGGCTAATTGAGTTCCAGCTCTCGCAACCGAAACCGAATAAAGAAGCTGCTAGCACTATGCCTGTGAATCAAGCCATAGTGCAGACTCAGCAGATGCAAATGATGCAGCCACCGCCGACGATGCTTCCAGCTGACGACCTCACTGCCACAGCACCCACTCCCACGGCGGGGCTTGTTGCAAATGATCCTAGTTTTGTAGGTGGTATTGGACTACCCGAGCCCAGGTTCAACTATCTGGATGTAAATGTGTCTTCAACTTCAGCATTCGGCCAGAAGATCTGCTTTAATCCTCACATAATTTTGTTTCAAAATTACCCTCACTTGAAACAATTCGTGAAGCCTGCTATTGAACGATCAATCCAGGAATGGATCCACCCTGTCGTGGATAGGTCTATTAAGTATGCATTGACTACTTGTGAACAAATCATTCGAAAAGATTTCGCGTTTGATCCGGATGAACAAAAAGTGCGTAATTGCGCACACCACATGATGCGTAATCTTACTGCTGGCATGGCAATGATAACTTGCCGCGAGCAGATCATAAGTACTATCAGCACCAATCTAAAAGCTGCATTTGTCACTGCATTGATGCCTTCCACCTCACAACAGGTAATTTTATACGGTATTATGTCACACATTGTCTGAACTGGAATCTGACAAAATTTTATAACCCGGTTTTATTTTATTTCAGAAGGATATTATCGATAGTGCAGCCACAATTCTCGCAACTGAGAATATGGAACTGGCATGCGCTTTTATTCAAAAGACGGCAGTCGAAAAGGCACTGCCTGAACTCGACAAGCGACTAATGAACGAATACGAAGTGAGAAAACTAGCCAGACAAGAAGGCAGACGATACTATGACCCCATAGTTCTGACGTACCAAACGGAAAGGATACCAGAACGTGTTCGATTGCGCGTAGGAGGTCCTACGGAGCAGCAAATCATCGTGTATGAGGAGTTTGCTTGCAATATTCCTGGGTTTATCCCCATACGTGACGCTGGAATGTTTATTCCTAAACCATCGGCTCAAGAACAAATTCCCCAAATGACCTTCAGTCAGGTCATGAATCCTACACAAGTTTATGGAACTGACGAGATGAGCGCCCTCATTACAGCTGCTGAAGTGTTCCTAAACAATTCGCTTGCAGTTGCATCTCTAGCAGTTCAGGCTGCAAATATGCATACGCTCCTCGAGTGCCTCATCATGGCTAGGAGGAACCGTGACATTGTCTCAGGATGCACCCTTTTGCAAAAGGCAGGTTTACATTTACATCATTTTACTCACTTTAATGTTGTTTCTGGAACTATTTCTAATTTCTTTTATTTATTTTATAGGCCGTGGAAGGTCTCCTGGATGGCCACATCGTGCAGCCTGGTGCCAGCAGCGACCATGTCGAGATGATGACACGATACCGTGATATTCACCTCAGGGTTCTAAAGTTATTGGAAGACGCCCGAGTCTACGGTCACGTGTGGACTACGAAACAGATTACCTGCTTCGTCACCGAGTGCCGTGAGGAGCTCAGATATAACCTGGAAGCCGTAGACTGCCTGATCAGGAACCATCTCATCAACTTGCCACAGGTAACGTCACGAAGACTAAAGATTACATTGTTGGCTATTATTAGTACAGTCTCTAACTGTTAAAAAAATCTGCCGAAGGAAAAATCGAAAAAGTCAGCTACGCCATGGACTCAGATTATTTTTTATATGAATTGCTACATAGCCGTTAGGACCTTAGCAAGTTAATCGTTGCGGTAGTTATTTAGACATATTCAACAGCCGTAGCCTGGCCGCGCTTTATCGTTGCTTCGTTCTACATACCTTCCACATACACTTATGAAATGACTACTGTACTTTTCGTGTTCACGAGGGTGAATTTATTGGGTACTAGCTTTCCGCCCGGGACTTCGTTTTCGTGGGAATTCGGGAAAAAACATGTACCCTATGTTAATTACGGATAATGTAGGATTCTAATGGTGAAAGAATTTTTCCAATCGGTCCAGTTGTTTCTGAGCCTATTCAATGCAAACAAACAATCAAATCTTTCCTCTTTTTAATGTTAGTGAACTGGTTGTCTGCAAAGCGGAGCTACGCAGTTGCCTAAAAGTTGTTTGAAAATACTTGATAAAATATGGTGTTATCTCACTTTGTTTTCTCTTGCAGTACGACATCGCCGTCGCGCACTCGATGGATAACGGCAACAACTACATGGCGGTTGCCTTCGCCATGCAGCTTGTCCAACTGTATTTGGTGGACGATAGAAACAACATGTATGCCAATGAATCTGATCTGTACCACACCACTGAGATGCTGGTCCGCATCATGTCACACTCTCGCCAGCCCCCGCCGGAGGGCCTGGGTACGCTGATTGAAATGATTCGTATCAATCAAGACCCTAGCGCTTACCTAGGCGAAAGGTCGCCCTTGGGACCTACTGCTCACATTCACTCTGGAATTCTGCAAGTCAGAGTAAGTTGTTTTTTATTTGTATTTTTTTTAGATATGCTACATTTAGTACGTATGTGCAAAATGTTTTCAATATCTGTGCTACAATGATGTATCTAATTAAATTAATCCATGTCATACAATTTCTTTGTCTAACTAAAATTTATAAGGGCTTGCGCCCTAGTCAAACAAACCGCCCCAAGTCGTACCCGATGGGAAAGTTTTTTTTATTTTATAAGATGGGTTAACTCTTTACCTCAAACTTGACCGTAAAGGTGCCTATATAGGCACTGGTACTCCCACGCACCGACGGAACACAGCAAGCTGTTTGGCGTCGGACTTCGGTGGGAGGGTGGTCGCGAACCAGACGGCCCTTTACAGAGCCTACCACACCGCTTGAGACCATAGGACGACACCTCAGATTCAGAAAAAAAAAGTGCCCATGACGCGGGCGTTGGATCGACAAGGAAATGTGCTGTACCAGGTACGACTCAGAGTGGGGGTATCTAATGTTTTATTCCATTTTAGGCTCGGGACTACGACGACCCGCCTGGCCTACAAGAAAAGACCGAGAACCTTCTGCGCGAGTGGAGAAACGTCCTCCTCAACCCATTAACAGAACTCGAAATCTCACAGAACTTCAATCTCTATGTTCATCGCATGAATATGAACGGGATTCTGAAATCTGATGATATGATTACTAGATTTTTCCGCATTGCGACGCAGATGTGTATCGAGAATGTATATCAACAGCTAAATGAAGACAGAATGAATCCACCAAATAGCCCGCCTAAGCGAGAAAAGTACTACGCGATGTGCGACTCATTCATCAAGCTGGTGTCTTTGCTGATCAAGAACACTGCTGACGGAGGCAACCCTACGCCGAAACTGAATCTACTGAACAAGGTACTATCATTATCCACCTAGGTAGTCTCCTTACAAATTATCTAGTTGGAGCTAAACTTTCTCAACTAATATTGAAACTATTTGGCATCTAAGGGCTAGTTACTATTTATCGGAGGGATAACTGTAAGGCTGTCGCCGGAAATTAATGAGAACCGAACCGTAAGTTGAACAATTTTTGAGGTAGTTTATCAACTATCGGTAAATCATACACGGTAGTTGAAATGTATTATTTATCGCAATAAATGTTAGCTAATTGATGAACTTACGCTGCCTGGCTGTAAGTTAATCAACTAACGATTTTGCCACACGTCAAATCATACACGAATGGACCAATCGCTGCTCATTGTACATTTTTACGTTAAACTGACATCCGTAATATAATACACTGTTCTCTGATTGGTCGATGCGACAACCTCTTAAGGCAAACACAGTCGAGTCGTTTCTGGCACTTCGCCGGCCGCTGCCGCGGCATGCTCGCTACGCTCGCTCGGCTCGTGAGTTGAGGGTCGCAGTTCTAACCTAACCTAACCCAACCAACCCTAAACGGGTTGGTTGGGTTCGGCTACTAACAAACCTACTTGTCGCAGTTCTAAGTGAGACATTCAACCAATCAGCCAACACTTAGAGTTTTCAACCAATCTGCGTACACATCGCGTTAGTCGGATCATTTCACCGCGAGACGCTGTAAATTGATCAATTACCGGAAATGTATACGTTAAATAATATATTTCAACTGCCGTGTATGATTTTCCGATAGTTGATAAACTACCTCGAAAGTTGATCAACTTACGATTCTTATTATTTTCCGGTGACAAGGCTATTTCACGAAACAAATTGTATTAAGTATGAGACTGCACAACATGGTCCTCACCGAGACCAAGTTATGTAGATTCTGTCATGAAGCTGACGAAACGTCTCTTCATGTAGTCTGTGACTGCAACGCACAGACTGCACTGCAGCAGGAATCGGTACCTTGGAGGCCACAACTTGTCCTACCAAGATATTAAGGATGTGCCCGCTAAGGACATAGCTAGATTCGCGATTGGCATAGGATTCCAGAATGTACTGTGATAACACAGAAGGGTACTGTTACAATAGGTCTGTCAAGGTCGCAGCGACACGGGGGCCTGCGTACACGCTTTACCCCAACCCTTGGACCTCCTCAAATAATGATAAGTTTATCTGATGATTAAAAAAATGCTTTTCAAACACTACTCTACCTACACTCACGAAATTGGTAATCATCTTGTTGCAGTATCTGTTAACTTAGCGTAATCCTTGCATTCCCTTCCAGATACTGGGCATCATCGCTGGCTGCCTGTTACAAGACCACGATGAGCACGGAACCAACTTCCAACAGCTCCCATACCACAGGCTACTCCTCATTCTCTTTCTCGACATGAACATGGCAGAGCCAGTTTTGGAATCTATGAATTATCAGGTTAAGATTCATGCTAAGCCAATTTTGACTTATCATATTTTTATTTTAATGGGCCTCGAACAGGAATACCAACATATTCCTGTGATAGGGAATAAAGTAAATTATTCATCTATACTTATCTATATTATAAAAGAAAGTCGTGTTTGTTACAACACTTATAACTCGAGAACGGCTGGACCGATTGCCATGGTTTTTGATTTGTTGTATTTCTCTCCGTCCCGAATAGCAGAATAACTATTAAAAACATTGGAAAATTGATGGGAAAATTCCCACGGGAACGAAGTCCCGGGCGAAAAGCTAGTAATATTATAAAGAGGAAAGATTTTATAGTTTGTTTGTTTGCGTTGAATAGGCTTCGAAACTACTGGACCAATTTGAAAAAATCTTTCACTATTAAAATCCTACATTATCCTCGATGAACATAGGCTACATAGTTTTCCCTAATTCCAACGGGAACGAAGTCCCGGGCGGAAAACTAATTTTTCATAAAATTCTTACAATTTGAGACCCAGTACTTCTCATGCTAATATGTATCAATTTCGTTTTAGGTCCTCACTGCGTTCTGTCACACGTTGCGTATTATCCGTCCGAGTGTCGCGCCTGGATTCTGCTACGCATGGCTGGAGTTGGTGGCACATCGTGCTTTCATCAACCGCGTCCTCGCAGTCACTCCTCAACAAAAGGTAAGTTACGTTTACTGAATCTCAAAATATTCAATCAAATTTTCGCCATTCGTCTTTATCTTAGTTGGACTGCACATTGTCTTGATGAACATTTGAGCAACTCACACTTTCATTTTTCAGGGTTGGGGGATGTACTCCACACTCTTGATTGACCTCTTCAAATTCTTGGACCCATTCCTTAGGAACACCGAACTCGCTTCTCCGGTCATGACGCTTTACAAGGGAACCCTCAAGGTCCTTCTGGTACTTTTGCACGACTTCCCAGAGTTCCTCTGTGATTACCACTATGGGTTTTGTGACGAGATTCCACCAAATTGTATTCAGATGAGGAATCTGATTCTGTCTGCCTTCCCGCGTAACATGCGACTGCCAGACCCTTTCACACCGAACCTAAAGGTTGATCTGCTAGCTGAAATCGCCCTGCCGCCACGAGCTGTCCTCAACTACGCCACAATAATCCCTTCCTCTCAGTTCAAGAAGGATTTGGACGCTTATTTGAAGGCCCGTGCTCCAGTTACGTTCCTGTCTGAGCTGCGCAGCAATATGCAGGTAGGTAATTTTCTTTAGAAAGTAAAGTTGATAAAATGTATTCAAACTTATGCAACATATTAAAACAATGTTATTATAGGTCACTGAACCCGGCAGACGCTACAATAGTCAGTTGATGAATGCAGTCGTTCTATATGTCGGAACTCAAGCTATTTCTCACATCCGTGCAAAAACACAGACTCCAAATATGACGACTATAGCTCATTCTGCACACATGGATATTTTCCAAAACTTCACTGTGGATTTCGACTATGAAGGAAGGTAAGATTGTTCATATGTAAGATATAATAAAACTTCTTTACCCATGAAAATGCCGTTTTACATGCAATATTTTTGGAAAACTGAATTTTTCACACTAACGTTTTTGGATTTTTCTTGGGATCACGAAATCCAAATTTAACAAAATTGTGGGAAGGTTTGGACAACACTAAGTTAATTTTCAACACAGTTGCTCGAAAAATAAACATAGTATGGCTATAAACTTTACAATGCAGTTGCTCGGAAATGGCCCCGCAACATGGCGACGGAGTGTACGTTTACGTACCCCATAAAACACATGTCATGTTATGTAATTTGAAATGAGAAGAAGATTTTTAAAAGAAAAAAATATTTGAACTAATGAGCAAATAAACTATTTTTCATATACCAAAATTCCACTTCAGTGGCTATTCCGTGATCCAGTAAAGTTATTTTTTATCAAATGATGTGTAAAAAGTAAGCAAAAAGTGAATAAAATACTGACAAAAATGTATGACGCAATAAAGAGTAGCTGATTTGATAATTCAGTGACCTCTTTTGACAAGTGAGAGTATTACCTTTTTCATAAAGCTTCATACTGGCTTTATAGAATGACAGCAAAGAGTTTTTATGCCTGACAAAATAATTATTTCTGACGAAAATATTGATTTTTAGTGAAATAAAATATAAACGTAAATTATTTATTTTACTTTTTCAATAAAACAAATCTGATTTTTAACAAATAATTAAACTATTTAATCATTTCTGTAGGCGTAACTGGCATTTTATTTACTTAGCCTTTGCCTCATAATTGTGGAAAAATATTTTGCTCGCCATTGTTTTGCCCGCCATTTGATATATTTGTTCAACAAATTTATTTTTGTGTTATAAAAATATTAATTCCTTAATGTTTTGTGTTTAATCGTAAAACATTAGTGCACATTGTTCAATTGTAACACGTTTTCAGTGAACGTTAATTGGAAATACTATCTTTTAAGAACTTTGGATATACCTTTACGATGTAAGTTTTTGACAATTTTTTTTTTACTTTCTTTTCCTCGACTACTGCATTGTAAAACGTTGAACAATATACGTGCCTTAGGTAATGTGTAACTGGAGCCCTATAAAACACTCGCTTCGCTCGTGTTTCAAATGGGCTCACGTCAGTGGCGTGCATTCCATACAAGCAGAAAAGCAGTGCCTACCCTAGGCTTTTCAAGGCAAAAAAACTACAAAAATTAAATATTATAATGTACACCAACGATCACAGATCTTTGTGAAACGAATAAACGTTTTCCGAAATAACGCCATCTTCATTTCTCTAACCTTTAACTTTTCAAAACAGCGCCATCTAAACTTCTAATACTGAACTAGTAAGAGCCCTCGTAGGAGCGCGGATTTGCCTTTCTAATTATTCGTTAAAAGCACTCGTTTGAAATGCCTTTTTTGTTGAGGTTTTGTGTTGAAATGGGGGCTTCTGATTGGCTGTTTCGCCTCCCCCGCCAAATATTAACAAACGATTGTATGGAGAAAAAAGCTATGCCTATAAAGCGATACTACCAAATTGAGAAGTGTCAATATTCGGTAAGTTTGAAATGGCTGTTATAGATTTTTAATTTTGCGGCCTTTTTGTCTTATTGGATGCATTCAGCCATATTGGTTTGTTTTTGTTTTGCAACTACGTAGGTACGAAAACTTTTGCAAATTATTGTTTTATCAGTTTATAGTGATTGTTAGATATTTGTTTAGAACAAAATGAGTGCAATAAGTTGTGAAAAGTGTGGTGATGATGTCTGTTTGCCTAAACTGCGTAATTTTTCAAGTTTACCTTTTCAAGAAAAAGTAAACATTACTTATCGCAAAAGGCCGATACGTGGATTTGACGCAAAAAAAGGTACCGCAGTAAGACATTACTAAAATACACTATATTCATTATTGGTTCACGGGTTGTGTGCATACTAACCGCTTAAGTATTTTGTTTTCTGTGCATTTTGTTTTCAAACTGTTATAAAAACGTATGGAACGGCGCAGGGTTATTTTGATTTGAATAACCTTAATACAGCGATTAAAAAGCATGAGCTTTCTGAAAAACATCTCAAAGCTAGGTAAGTTGAAAGTTTTTTCGTTTGTCAAAAGTCGCATAGAAACGAGTTTGAGCGGTCAATTAAAACTAGACAAGTTCACTGCCTACCCTGCCTAAAATGTCTATGCACGCCACTGGCTCACGTTACACATTACCTACGACACTAGTATTGTTAATAACTATTATATTACACCCACATTGAGACTAGTGCAGGGAAGGAACTATAAACCATTTTATCGTATACTAGCTTTCCATCAGACTCCCGTGGTGAATAAAGATGTTACATGTGTCATTTTAAAATATTTAAGTCAAAGTATCAAATACGTTATTGTCGCAGTATAGGCTTGCACGATAGTGGCGCCGCCATTGTTGTCAAGAATTTTTTGCTAAGCTGTACGTCATTTTAAAGGTCAAAATAATATCTTTATTTCACTACATGACACCCACAACAAGACTTGCAGGGAAGGAACTATATACTAATTATATTTATTTTATTTTAACATTTTATTGCACACAAGAAAATTAAACAAATAAGTAAAAGAAAATATAGACGACACAATAGGTATAGCTTATTTCTATTTAGAAATTCCTCCCAGCAAACCCAAGGATAGGAAATGTGAAACAAAAATTAGCAGATAGTCGTGCGCGTTATACGAAAACTAAATTTAAAAAATACATACACGTGAAAATATATATTACACATGAAAAATAAACATTACTACTAAGTATATAGAACCTAACAGTTACTGCAAGAAGAAAGATAGTACTGTTTAACTCTTCTCTTAAACACAGCCAGCGAAGGGCTGTCTCGGACAGTGTGAGGGAGAGAGTTCCAGAGTCTTGCCGTGTGCACCGTGAAGTAGTAAGAAAATAAATTCGAGAGCTGAGAAGGGATACATAGCCATTTTATCGTACACTAGCTTGCCATCCGACTCCAGTGGTGTATAAGGATGTGACATAACAATACAATTGGATGTGTCATAGTTCATTCCCTGCAGAAGTCACGTTATTGGTGTCATATCATGAAATCTGGTTATTTTTATGACCTTTAAAATGACATACGTCACAACCTACACTACTAGGGTCGTATGAAAAGTCAGCATATGATAAAATGGTTCATAGTTCATTCCCTGCACGAGTCTCGCTATGGGTGTCATATAATGAAATAAAGAAATTATTATGACCTTTAAAATGACTTATGTCACAGCCTTATACGCCACTGTTAACGAATAAAGAAAATTGATTTAAAATCCTGTTAATTCACGATTTGATGTTTCTTAGTTCATTTCCTGCAGGAGTCACGTTGTTGGTGTCATTGAACGAAATCTAGCTATTTTTATGACCTTTAAAATAACATACCTTATACACTACTAGGATAGTATGAAAAGTCAGTATATGATAAAACGGTTCATAGTTCATTCCCTTTTCTCGTTGTGGGTGTCATATAATAAAATGAACCTGTTAGTGTGACCTTCGAAATGTCATACGTCACAATCTTAACACCATTGGGGACGGAACAATATATAAGAATCAAAATCGAATAAATATATCACAAAATGGTTCCTAGTTTCCTTCCTGCAAAAGTTCCGTTGTTTTGGCACAACACTATATGAAGGTATTATTATAACCTTCAAAATTACCTATTACACATCTTTATACATCCTGGGGACGGCGGTCATACAACTTTGCCCTTTCTCCTTTCCCTGAATTTTAGTAACTGTTCTAATTTTACAATTAATTTTTAAAACTAAATACCGAGAACAGGGGTTCCGAACCTGGGGGTAACACCCCCACGGGAGTAAATCAGTCATTCTGTGGGGGTAACATAGATCCTAAGACCTAATCTAATAAAATACGCTTTAAATTACCTCTTTAATGATAAATAACCGCGTTTGTAAATGAAAAAACAATACGAACCATCACACTTTACTATTTTCATTTAATTTACTGTTTAAACAAAACATGTTAAAATTGTAAGACTAGTGTATAATTTGTGATTAGTAAATATTTGAAGGTCGGGGTAAAATCGTTTCCTAGTAAGTCATAGGGGTAACAATATTGACAAGGTTAGGAACCACTGACCTAGAATCTTTACCTTTGTACATAACATAATAAAAAAAACACTTACATTTGTGTTTGATTTATGACTTTTCTCACAAAATAATTATTGAAAAACGTCGTGTGACACACGGGTATAAAGGCTCGTGCTCACATACGTCAACTCGTTTACAATAACCACTTTACACCCTCGTATCACAATGTACTATTTCATAATACTAAGTTAATTGAAAGTTGTAATTGTAGCAAAGGCACAGCAAAAATAGGCAATGAAACGGGCAACAGTTGAAACGAGCAATATTTGAGCTTCACTTTGAGTAAATAAATCAAAAGTAAATATCTATTATTTTTACTCATAATCTTCGTTATATGGCCAAGTTTTTAAATAAAAAACCTATTTTAGTAATAGCTATTCAATCAAATAAATTATGAACAAAATAAAGCTTGAGAAAAAATCGGCAATTTCATAGGTAAAGACCTATTATTAATGTTGCACAGAAAATATTGCTTGATATAAATATAACTTAATATTACATCAGAAGTTTTTAATCGGACGTGAACATCGCAAATCCCTATTCTTACTACTTGGGTACGGAGTCTGTTTGCATACCATTTTCGGCCATAGCGCACATGTTGTGCGTTCTCTTGTTCCATGCGATATTGTATGGCCGTTTCTAAATCTTTTGTTTCCGTAATGCCCTGTCAGTCATCTGCAGCTAGCTCAAAAGATTTGCGCCGAGACTTTTTAACTGTCGATTTCATAGCTAACATTTACACACTATTTTCTAATCGTCTCTCGGCAAACTTCGTGTTTTCGAAATTATGTCAAAACAACTATAAAGTATCTTATTTTAAATTTTAATTAATAAGTAGCTACGACGTTAAATCTAATAAGTAATAGACATACAGTTAAATAAATACAACATTATAGTACTTAGTTCTATATTGAAATTATTGAAGGCGATAAGTCTAATAATTCATGGAAATTTCGTATGCATTCGGAAAACCGAGACAATAACAAACTAGAAACTCTGTACACATATTATAATCACTTTATTATACCTGACCATCATCGACATATGAGGTCCGTACTACAGAAAACGACTCATACTCTGATCTATACTTGAGTAGCAGTCGTCTTTGTCATTTTAGTGACAGAAAGAGATCAAGACGTAAGTCTCCTTCTGTAATAGGGGCCTAAGTGTAATAAGAATACATATAAAAGGTAATTGCAATACTTGCATTATTTCAGGTATTTGTTCCTCAATGCAATCGCTAACCAGCTGCGTTACCCGAACAGCCACACCCATTACTTCAGCTGTTGCCTGCTGTACCTCTTTGCCGAGGCTAACTCAGAAGCAGTGCAGGAGCAAATCACAAGGATGCTACTTGAGCGCCTCATTGTGAACCGACCACATCCCTGGGGTCTTCTCATTACCTTCATTGAACTCATCAAGAACCCTGTATATAAATTCTGGACGCATGAATTTGTTCACTGCGCTCCAGAAATTGAGAAGTGAGTACTATTTTGTTTTGACGTTTTTTTTTTAGTTCCTACCGTTTCTCTGTTAGTTGACACCAGGCAAGAGGAATCATAATATATTATGCAGGCGAAAAAATTAAAAAAACATGCAGGCACACAAATAAAATAAAAAATAACATCAGATCAAAGGAATGTGCAATTCAAATTGCTCAAAAATGATGTATTTGTTTTGAAAATATTATTGCTTTAAAAACAGCTATTAATTCGCATGCTATTGATAGTTTTGAAAACTTGAGTTCCATTATGAGCTAATTAAAACCGTTTTTAAATAGTATGTTAACTAGATGTTTACAAAAAATTAATGATAAAGAAATTAAAAAAGGCAAAATACCCGTTTGTCTGCATAATACTGATTGTTTAAATTCCTTGATAAACATTTTTTGGGTTGCTACTTAATTACGATGCAGAGTTAGCTTTGCCAGACTATATCAAAGACCTTATTACTACCTAGAGGTGCACTATGGTGCAAAAACCGGTCTGCGCAAGAGGGCTCTAATGAGTTGACCTTGACCAAACAGCAAATCAAAGCACGAGAACCAACCAAATAACCAAGAGAGCAAACCACCATCTTATATTTAGCATTACCAGGCCCAAACATAAAGTACTTCTCTTACTCAGTATGAATAAATTATTTTTAACTAGCTTTCCTCTCGGAATTTCGTTCCCGTGAGAATTTTGGAAAATTATGTAGCCTATGTGTTAATTCAGGGTGTCAGCTAAGTACCGCCACACCAAATATCAAAATTGGTCCAGCCGTTTGAGCGTGAATGAGTGACAAACATCCGTGCATCCTCACAAACTCTCGCATTTATGATAATAATAGGAAACACAACGAATTGATTATTAATTATAGTAACTGTAGAAATATTTCAAATGTAGATTTTTCTACCGTTTTTACCAAACCCAATGATTATAGTTGAGCTGGCAAGACAAGGACACACTACCAGCGGAAGCCCTCTCGCCAGGACCGTTTTTCGCTAGCTACCGCTTTTATGGAAATAGCTACCCTAAACGTATGAAAACAGATCTCATTTTAGCTAAACAAATTTTTTTGTACACAGTCTAGGCAGTGTAGGGGGCATATTCAGTGAGACACCGCAGATTTGATATACATAGGACTTTATTACATTTAACGCGACAGAGTAATACGCTTAAATCGTATATCCATCCGAACACTATATCGTTCACACGTCTGAGACAATCGGCCGGCTCTCCTCGAAAGGGGTCAGGGGCCCTGGATTGCTGCCACCGTATTTTTCTTTAATTGTAGAACATTTTAAATTCAATTTTAAATTTAAATCGATACTTGATGACATCACCAGCCAGTAACTTCTGTGAAACGCAGTCCCAACACGGTGAAGACTGCATCTCACAGTAGTAAGTATAAGGTCTGGTTTTACATACGAGGTTTTGACTTAGCTCATATATTTCTTTTACCATGTAGGCTGTTCGCATCGGTCGCGCGATCATGCATCGTGGACAAGGCAAGTGCGGGAGGGGGTGAAAGGGAGATAGCCGAGTAGCGTCGAGCCAATTGGGAGTCTGCTCGACACAAGCAAATGTTTAAGAGCTTTGTCGAAAAAGGTACGTCCGGTTTTCTTTTTCTTAAAACAGAAATAGATGTGCATCTTTTTGCTTTAAATTGGTAGCATAGTAATTGAAGAGAAAACTTCTTTAGCATCATTGTGATTTGAAAGTCGATGAAACGAATAAGCGAAAGTAAAAAGAGACAGACATATAAATTCATAAGATTTAACGTGGGAGAAAATGAGATAGTATGTTTGTGAAGGTTTCACTTCTACCACGTGTGAATTGCATACATGTTTTTTTTTTTCTTTTTTTGTTTAGTTACTTAATATAGGTATAATGGTCGACCGGTGTGGTCGACTGGTAATAACGCTGCCCCTCGATCGACGGGTCCTCTGTTCGATTTCCGGTTTCTTTCTCGGGTTTATGGGTGTTCGTCTGTCTTTTTTTATGTTCCAAGGGACCTACTACACAAGGGAAAACCTTAGCGTGGGCCTTTGAGTGTGTAGCTTTTATTTATTTGTAAGAAGTAAATACATAAACAATAAAACAGTTGTCTTGATTTAGGGTTCCGTAGTAATCTACGAACCCTTATAGTTTCGCCATGTCCGTCTGTCCGCGGGTTTTCTAAGAAACCCTTGGTACTACAGAGCTGAAATTTAGCATGGTTATACATATTAATCACGCCGACAGAACTGTAGAGTAAAACCTCAGAAAAAAAATTTTTTCGGGTGTCTCCCATAGACGTGAAAGGGCGATGAATTTTTTTTTCTCGCCAATATCATCGAATGGGGTGTCGTAGAATAGCTTTTTTAAAGATAGAAGGGGTTTACTAAGAACGTTTTTCGATCCAGCAGTCCGTTTGCGAAAAAATATTTTTTATTATGAAAAAAATGTGAAATAATTCACGAGCATTTACCATTTACAACGAAGTTTAGCCTAATCCAAAATAACTGCCATACAAGGTTCCACGCTAAAAGTGAGGCGAGGTCGAAAGCCAAGCTGTAACATATTGACATTTCATGTGTCGTTATAGGTTTTTGGGGGTGTTAATTACGAAAATGACATCAAAATTATGCACAATCGCCACGCGACCTGCTCTTTAGCAGCAGCTCGATATTATTCCTAACAATCATTTTGTTGCTAAAAAAAATTAACAAATTAGAAAAATTCGCGCTCGCTTCGCTGGCGCATTAAATACTTCCATTCTGTTGTATTTAGCCCATAACTAAAGTTATATATTTCTGAAACTACAAATTCTTTAATACAATTGTTTTTGATACTTTAGTATTTGGAGATTTTAACATAGCCATTTGGTGATCGGTTGAGAATAACACCACCCTATTTCTTTCCGTGGGTGTCGTAAGAGGCGACTAAGGAAACACAAATGAGACCTGCCTCCCATTAATCCACCCCAGGCAACGACACCTTAATTTGTTCTGAATCTGAGGTGTCGTCCTATGGTCTCATGCGATGTGGTAGGCTCTGTGAAGGGCCGTCTGGTTTGGCCCACCCTTGCTGTAATCCGTCGGCCCCATAGGAGTACCAGTGCCTTATAGGCATTTTCTGGGTTAACTCGCTCTATCGTCGACCTCATCTATGACCTTGGTCAAGATTGAGGTCAAGAGTGAACCCATCTTATAATAAATTTAAAAAATCCACTATGACCGTAACGATGGTATACCAGTTTTAAATTAATACGTAATGTTAACGATTTTTATACAACCGTTTGTGTCCACGCGAGGTGGTTCTTAAACAGATGATTTTTTTTTCAATTTCCTTATGGCGCTGGAATTTATTTAATAACTCCTTTAGTTACCATCTTTCTTTGTGACCTCGTTTTTAGACATTATTAGCGGTTTAACCGTCAATATGCTCATAGAATTAAGAAACCAGCTGCATATTTGAAACATGCTGCTACGGAAACCTACAATGCGCGTGGCCCGACACGCTCTTGGCCGGTTTTTGTATTTAATGGAACTTAACTCTAATTAGTGATTTATTTCGAGTTATTAAAGAAAATTAGCGGTGAACTAATAAATTATTTAGTTGCATTTCATTTTTTTTTCTCACAATCTGTATTGATAAATCACGCGTGTGAAGTTTATTGCAACGATTTGACGTTTCCAAGCATTAGCTGCACTTAGAAATAAAAAATGACCATACAAGTAAGATGTATCGACGATTGAACTAGCACCCTACATAACATTGTCAATAAATTCTGTTTCCATTACAGGCTTCCAACTTAGGGCGCACCCCGGAGAAGCGCCTCAGCCCTCCACGTCGCAATCTTCAAAACCGACTTTACAGTGGAGTCAACTGTTTAAAAAGTAATTACGATGCAATGGACTGAACTTCGTTAGTTATTGTAACGTGTAATACGATAAATTAAAAATGATTCCTTACGCTGCATAATTTACTCAAGGAATAACCCAACAGTATAGTATAGTATTTATTCGTCATCGGATTCTCAATACCTATGCAAAATGCATGGTTATTATTACCCAATAAAGTGTTAAAAACGCATATGTATAGTTAATAATTTCATAACCCCTCACCAGTATAATAATAATAATTCTTTATTCAGACATTATGAAACACAAACATTACAATTCATGTATTATTGATTTTTATAGATGCCATGCATTATTAATAATTTTGAACATTTGATTGATTTATTTACTTATGATATTAAATTTAATATCATAACCCCTCACCATTAGTGTTGCTAAAAGTTCTACATCACTAGAAGACGTGTTGGGCGTTTCTCGAGTATCTCCGGTACCCTTGTTGAACTCCTAAAATATGTGCTTTGAAATCCTTAGTGCGGAGTGAAAATGACATTTGAATATTCTATCGCAAAAGTTGGTCAAATTCCTAAACCTTTTATTTATTAAAATTGTAATTGAATGTGTGACTAGTGATTTGAATTTAGTCGTAGTTATTCTTCAGCTTTGGAACGATTTTTGTATCACATGTGACTTAAATCTTCCGACCGGGTTGCTTGTGGGGCTAGCTGCAATTTGTCTGACAGACAACCGGGGCGAAAGTTGTGAGGCAGCCCTATTTATAAGGTGATTATACACTAATGATACGATGTAAATTCGTCGAATTAAGAATACGAATCGACTGATTAAACGTAACGATAATTGCGTAGCATACTCTTTGAGTGATTAGTTGTAGTAACGATATGACATGAATTAATACAATTACAAATAATTGATACTGCGTCTACTTATTGGTAAAACCCGCTGATTCAATATGTTAATTATATGATAATATAATAATAATTTGTAGTTACTCTAATTAATGAATGATGGATTATTCTAATTAATTAATGATGGAAGTAGTAATAATAATTTAATATTAAGTTTTGAAATGCAATGCATCTATTGCTCTGTAAAGTTTTCTAGATGTGATTTTTCGAATGTAATTTAGGAAAGTTTAATGTTTATGCTACAAATTTGTCATTAAGCCATGTATTCCCATTTTCTAAACAATGTGTTGTAATAAAAATATTTTTCGATTACTTAGTTGTCTCCTTTTAAAAGTAGACTGTGAATCGGTTATAGATCCACGAAGAATGATGTAAAAATTTAAGGATGTTGTAGGGTTTGATCCCGTGAATAATGCCTAATTAAGTTCTCTCGATTATAGGTGCCACTGAATGTCACACCTCCCAGCACACCAATGTGCGAGAGAGCTTTTTGACATTGGAAATGTATTTTCGTTCGCTCCAGTATAGGCTCCGATTTCACGAAAATAGTGCGATCCCCTTATATGAGAGTTGTGAAAATACAATATTAAGAAAAAAAAACTCAAAGGTGCAAAAATAATTATTCAAGAAAGTCAAAGGCGAAACAAGTTACGGCCGAAATAGTGAAAAAAAATTCATTTTTTTCCGAGGATTTTTGATTTTGGCGCTCGATATTTTGGAAACGAAGAATGATATCAAAACCTTTTCACCGCCAAAGTCTGATATATCAGACAAAAAAATATTTTTTTACTTTAATATCGTTCACCAAGCGTTCGCCATACGCCACGACATTATTTTTTTTATATTTTTTGATGTCGTGGCGTGTGGTGGGCGTTTTTAACGAAAACTCTTGGCGCTAAAAGGGTTAAGTAAAACTCTTCTGGACAATTTAACATTTATAGCGCCAAGAGTTTTCGTCAAAAACGCCCACCACACGCCAAGACATCAAAAAATAATATTTAATGTCGTGGCGTATGGCGAACGCTTGGTGAACGATATTAAAGTACTTAAAAAAATTTTTTTTGTCTAATATATCAGACTTTGGCGGCGAGGGCACGAAACTTAAACGTCTGATATATCAGACTTTGGCGGTGAAAAGGTTAATCAGCTACAATATGAGCCTAAAACACAGACGATCGGGTTAAAAATAAAAAGTCAGAACGACATTTGTGGGCGTCCATTAATTACGTGAGGTGTTTTTGGCGAATTTTTGACACCCCATCCCCTCTGGTGAGATTTGGCTCGACACCGCCCATCCCCCCTTATCTCACGTGAGTTTTATGAAAACGCGTAGCTTTAGTGTAAACATGTTAATTTGAGATTTATTCACAAAACATACTACATCGTTTGCTTTATTGTTTTTAAACTTTTAATAATCGAACAATAAAAATACCTATAAACAACTTACATAAAGTTGAAAAATTAAGTCCATGGGAACTCATGTGTAGTCTTTGGCTACCGGAGCACCTTTGTTTAGTTAGATTAACTTAACTTTCACGCAATTTTACACTTTCAGGGGAAAATATTACGTGATATTTGCAGAGAAAATTTCTCAAGAGTCTGCTTCAATATTTATTCTGTAAGTCTTTACACATAAAATGTTACAAGCTACTTACGCAAAAAGCTACAATCGCATGCAAGTTCCTTACGTATCCGAGACGCCCGTTCAGAAAGAATTTCCCAAAAATTCACCGGAAATCCGAGATATTTGAAATTCGGCTCATCAAATATCTCGAATTACCTAGCTATGGGATGAGTTCTAGCTCCAGTAGTTTTGACTTTTTGGTGAGCCTTTCAAATATCCATTAGTGTAATATCTAGGGTTATTTTGGAGGGGCCCCTGACGTGCCATAAGGCACATTTGTAGATAGATTCTCAAAAATATTCAGTATCATCATAATTTTGAGAATCTGTTTACATATTCATGTAGTCGAACATAAAACCTCCCTCTTTATAAGCCGGTTAAAAATCAATAACAAACCTATACAGGGTGTAAAGACAGCTTAGCAAAAACTGAAACCCTGAACTCAGTCATTCTGAACGATTTTCCAGCTGAATTTTCTTCGGAAAATTTTCAACTTTTTTTTCATGTTTTTTTAATATTTTCTGCCAACTTTTTTATTTTTTAATCGAATATACTCCATTTTGCAATAAAAAACAATTATAACAACGTATAACACGAAAACCAGCAATGTACATCGCACTCCAACAGCAGCGCGGCGAGGGGGGATCGCGCGCGGGGCGCGGTTTCACGATGCTTTGCGTAACGCCAAAGTAGGGAAATAATGAAAACTTCTTAAAATGACGTTTCCGAAAAAAAAACTTATAGCTGATGTGATGATAGTTCCCTATGGGTAGATTCCACCATTTAAGTATTTGCTAAGCTGTCCTTTACACCCTGTATATACATATAATGTATATGTCGCCGTAAGATCATGAACTTCGTAAGTTTATAATCTTACTCGCGATATTATAAACTATCGAAACATTGTGGACTGTATCAACAGTTCACAATTAAACTTATTATTTTCCGTTAGTTTATAATCTCACTGCCAGAAACCGTGAAATTATACACTGGCATGAAGCTTGCACGGAACGAAACGCACCTTGCACGGTGATTGGTTGAATGTAATGTGTCCCCTAATCTGAGTGTGTCCTTCGCCGCCATCTTTAGCTGTCATCCGAACAAATATAGAGTTGAGAAAGTATTACAGTGGGCACAGTGAAAAAAGTAAAAAGCTGGAATGGACGAGTGAAAAAATTCAAAGTGTGTTTAATAGATTTCTGTATAAAATACAATGTGAAAGTTTTGTATTAAATTTTAATTTTGCGAGTTTATTTTTAATTGATTTACTTCTTATCGTAATAAGTTTTTTTTGTTTTTTGTTTTTGTGTTCTTTATTATAAAGATAAAAGCTTAAAAAATTAACAGTATTGTGATATTTATTTTCTTACATCACGTAAAATAGTTATTGATTATGATGTCAAATCAAAACACTGAATGTGCCTTTTATTTTAGACTCCTATGTAAGTTTCTCAACTCTATGGACAAAACGAGCGATCGACCAATCAGGGACGGTCCCTTGACGGTCCTCAATTTCACGAGTGATTGAAACCGTTAGATTCATAATTTCACGATCCCTGGCGGTGAGATTATAAACTAACGCTAAATAATAAGTTAAATTGTGAACTGTTTACACAGTTCACAATTTTTCGATAGTTTATAATCTCGCGCGAGTAAGATTATAAACTTGCGAAATTCATGATCTTACGGTGACATATATATTTTACAAGTACACTCAAGAGCACGTCAAGCTTGACACTTTGGACTTTGGACCGGCCCTGCATTGTATGGCGCGCAGTAGGTATAAATCAGAGCTCAGCTTAAACTGGTAGTGTAAAGCGTGACCTGGTCTTGACTATACGAAGCGAAGCTATTGTGAGTGTTAGGAGTTTTAAATATTACCTAGTTGTGCCATGATACCTAGGCTACAGTCCGATTCACGATTTTGGCGATCACAGCGCGCCAACGCTTACAGCCTGGTCCGAATGGATGACAGCGCTAAAATCGACAAATGACAGTTCTCGAATCGGACCAGAACGTTAGCGCGCTTTCGGGTATTTCTAACCTCAAAATCTTTGTTTACGTTCTGAAGATGCCATTTTTCTGCCCAAGGAGCTTAATTAGTCGTCACTCACGCCAATAACAAAGAAAGAAAAGGAAAACCTTAGAAAAACACTTCCAATTTGTTTATTTTGACGCGCGTTTGACAGATCGCTCACAGTGATTAAGCGTCGAGGCATGGTCGTTGTTAGCGCAAGATGGCGTCGGTAACGACGTCATGAGTGACGTCACTGTCAGTCAGCGCTGTGAGCGCGCTCACAGGTGAATCGGACCAATGTTTGTGCGATAATATCGATATTATCGTGAATCGGACCGTAGCCCTATAGCATAATGTTAATCTAGGCAAACGAGTGGATACTTTTTATTAGGAGGTATTTTGTTATCAAGCAAAAATGGATAACAAATTTGAATGAATGAATGAAACTATTTGGGAGACACAGGAATTTTTCCTAAATCTAACTTAAAATTAAACCCAACAATCATAACAGTGCCACCCAAAAAGGCGCTGGCTCAGCATTTGCTACAGCGACGAGGCTGTAGCGCTGATATTCTGCCAGTACCAGAAATAAAAAATAATAAAATAAACAAAACAAAAAGAGATAAACTTCTGAAAAAAATAAATCTAAGCAATTTGTGTTTTCAATTAAATTCATCAGAAACATATTACCTAATTGTAAAAAATTTGAAAAGTGTAACTGTGACCTGTGTGTGTACCTACGTGCTTGTATGTGTATTGCGTAATTGTATAGTGTGTCTAAGTTTGTGTGTGTTGTGTCTGTGTGTGTTGTGTGTATGCGTTTGTGTTCGTGCGTTATTAATTTACGCTTTTGATGACGTTTTTGAGGGTTGGGTGGCCAGTATGGTCGAGGTGATAGTGACGCTGCATCTTGATCGATGGAACCTGGGTTCGATTCTCGGTGGGGTAAACATTTTTTATGTAAAAGGCAGATATGTTTGTTCTCGGGCCATAAAAAAATGGTTGTGTAGTTACAATTATCTATACTTCTATACTAATTTATAAAGGGAATGATTGTAAGGGGTATTTTTGTACGTATGTAAGTAGGTATGTAAGTATGTTTGTAACGAATAAACTCAAAAACTACTGTACCGAATTTAAAAATTCTTTCACCATTAGAATGCTACAATATCCGCGAGTAACATTGGCTACTTAACTTTCTCGAATTCCCACGGGAACGAAGTCCCGGGCGGAAAATAAAACAAATACTTATTCCAACAAACCGCCCCATTCGTGGTGCAAAGGTTCTGCCATTAACTCCCCCATGCCCAGCAGCTCGAGCATGATCGTTAGGGCCCCGCTCAAAGCCTTGCTCGCCCTCTAGCGTTGTCAGTGTTGACGTTTTGACAGGACCGCGGCGCATTATGCGCGCGATGACGTTATGCTCGAGCTGCAGGTCTCAGATCTTGATTTTGACTAAACTGAAAACCAGTTATCAATTGGTCAAAATTAGTCAACAAATAGACAATTTTGTCTTCTCACACTTCCGCAGGGCCGCTGCCTCTGCAGCCAGGGCACTAGGGTCATATACATATACCATCAGGCCTTTTGCCGTCTGATCGGCTAAGGCCTGAGGGTTCCAAGCGCATCTAACATTTGCCGAAATAAGCGCTCTCTTGATAATATAAGGTCCTAATTTATTAGTGACTTTCCTTCAAAGAAGTTATTGTATAGGTTAATAGTATTCCAAAAAACAACATAAAATTTAATTATCTTAAAATAAAATTTAAAGATAAAGGAATGGTTCTCTATCACTTGAAGCCGGCCACTCCCCGCTCGCCCGCTCTACTACTGCCATTATTATTTACGTTTGACCCATCCAGGTTTATTCATCATAGTAATGAAAAAATATCATAACAGAATTTTTCAAGACCTTTTCAATTTAATATTATGCCTTTGTTTTTTGACTCAAATGATATATTTTGACCTACACAATAACGTGTTAAAAGGAAAGTCACTAATAAATTAGGACCTTATATAATTAAGGGCGTAGTGGCGGAGTCTCCCCTACACCGACAACAACTCAATGCGGTGACCGTTGCTACCCACCATGGTGCCGCAGATGATGCATAAATGCAGTTCACAAACTTAATTTATAATAGGTACCTTTTTTAATTGCGTTTGAAATGCCGTAACAGTACATGAAGCCAAGGGCGTCGCCAGCTCTTGGCCCAGGTGGGGGCAAGTTAATATTATGGAGGATAAAAAAAATATGAATTGTAGGTACAGTCAAGAGCATGAAGTTTTACACTGGTAGCGCGAGTCTTTGCCTCTATGTCGAATTGGCGTTTGTAATAAGAACGGTTCCAACTTTGGTTGCTTTGCAGTTGGCTACATTTTTTTATTTCTAGGGGGGGGCAGCTGCCCCTCCCTGCCCCCCCTTGGCGACGCCCTTGCATGAAGCGCTCATAGCCCAGTGGCGCTCGCTCATCTAAACCGGTCAGTGAGGACTTGCAACGTTTACCTACAGTGGCAAGGAACCTGATAGGTGACCAAAGAGGCAATTTATCACAATCTTTTCCGTGCTTCGGAGGGCACGTTAAGCTCTCCCTCTGGATGGTTTTGATTGATTATACAGTCGTAAAACCAGACTATTTGACCAGATTCCATGTGGCGGTTAGAGAACTTTGACACTATATCTACACGATCAGTAGAGAAGTTCGTTTATATTAAATTAAAAAATGTTACTTTGTACTTTAGGATACGACTCGATGATACAACTCAACACAAAACGAGCTGAAAAAGTGGTATACCTTAGTACCCACATTTACTTTTGTGACCTTTCATTTTTAGGTTAAAACTTTGGCTCCCTTGCGATCCATGCAAATCATACAAACCACTTCAGTTAGACCTGCGTTGAATTGGGAGAAGTGCATAAGTAATTTGTCGGAGCTGTCGGACGACACTCTTATCGTCCGACGACACAACGGATATCGGGTACCAGTCACTAATTCAATTGAATATGCTAAAATTCCATTTTTTTATTATGAGATGGGTTAAATCTCGACCAAAGAAGAATATGAGGTCGATGATTGAGCGAGTAAACCCAAAAAATACCTTTAAGACACTGGTATTGAACGCACCGACAACGGAACACAGCAAGCTGTTTGGCGTGCGTCGGACTTTGGTAGGAGCGTGGTCATACATAATCATAACCGTTTATTACGAGAACTAGACGGCCCTTAACAAAGCCTATGGGATTATAGGACGGCACCTCAGAAACGTCCCTTATTTCGGCACTGCCCTGGTCTCAGATCTTGAATTTAACTAGACAGAAAATCAGTACCTACTTAATTTGTCAAAATTTGTCACCAAAGGAGACAATTTGTACCTCTCCCCTTAAGAAGTTTTAAGGATTTTTTTGGGGCAGTGCCGAAATAAGCTTATTTTGGCACTGCCCAAAAAGAACTACACCACCTAGCGAAGATCTGACTTCACCCAGATGTTGCCTTGAATTTTTCGAAATTTGTCATAAAAAATCACAATCGAACAATTGGGCAGTAAGTAGGTAGGTACCGAAAAATGCTTATAACTTTTAAAGGAAGGTGATACTTAGCGTTTGAATTTGACAAATTAAGTACTATAGTTCTGGGTGAAATCATATCTTCGCTAGGTGGTGCAGACCTAAATTAGCGTATTTCGACACTGACCCAAAAAAATAGAGGGCCACCAATTGTCTCCTTTGCCGACTAATTTTCAACCAATTTACGACAGATTTTCTGTCTAGTTGAAATCAAGATCGACCCTGAAAAGTTTACCTATTAAGTACCTTTTTAAAGTAAAATTTTCCGTTATTTTACTGTTTTTTGACACTATAACTAAACCTTCGTTCGCGTGGAAAGTACCTATAGTTCTCAACTTTGCAAAAAATCTAAAAGAAGAATGATAAAACACATTTTTCACATTTAGTTTAATATTACTAAGGATAAGTACTATAATTTTTATGTAACAAAAATTTTAGATAAGTATCAGGTACAGCCTACAATAGTAGGGTAAGTATTAATTTATCCTTCGTCCTACTATCTACTTAGGTATATTGGGTGATAAGTTTATATTGCTTAAGATTCTCGCGATTATTTTAATCATATTATAACAGGTTCTTACCACGATTTTTGTTTTAGATGAGTATCCGATAGGTATGTACCTACCTATTTCGGCACTGTTGTGCTGGCGCTGTCGGATACTCAGTTTAAAAAAAAATCGTGGTAAAGAACCCGTTTTAGGTAATATTATTAAAAGTAGTTATATTGGGTGTAAATTGGTTAACGATAAAACTAAGGGTGTAAATCAGCCCACTAAACTGAACAACTTTCCTCATCTTCGCCTCTTCATACGACTGTAAGATCAGCTGATTGTGTGGTATGGAAGGTCTAAATATTTTTTTGTGAATTTCATACGTATGGCGGGAAAATTTGGTCAGTTTCGTAAGTAGAATCACTCTCAAAAGTTTTCAACCTATTTTAAATTTTAAAGTACCTAACCCTAAATAACTAAAATGTTTTCCTTTCGCGCTAGGATAAGCTAGGAAAGAAAGTAGGTAGCAATAAAATACGCCAGCACAGCCAGGCTGAGATTGGAGGGGTTCGGGGGCGGCGCGGCGGCGGCGGCGGGGTGAGCGTACGTCTGGTTTCTTAGGGTCGCCGTGGCGCGTCGCGGCGCCACCGTCGCGTCATGCCCGCTTTGACGACGCCTAGCCTGTGTGCGCCTGCGACGATGCGATTCTCTCCGTATGCGGCAGCCTATCTACCGCACAATACACTTCTCTAAAACAGTTTTCTGAGTTTTTATCTCTTTTAGTTCGTAAATTATCTTTCGATAATTTCATCACGGTGTATAAGTGACAAGTCATCAACGTTTTTTCTTCTAGAATAGGTAAGTTTTTCTTTTATTTCCACTCATTATCAAAAGCGCACGAGGTTTTGACAGTTGGTTTGTTTACGTTTTTATCGTCCAAAGTTTTTTTTATTTTTAACTGATTTGTGTTTTCTTAATACGATGAGTAGGCAGGTTAAGAAGATTCGTATTTAATTTAAGTAAGTACCTACCTATAAGAACTGACAAGAAGATTTAGGTGCGTAAGCACCTACATAATATTAACTTATTGCATTTAGGTATATTTACCTATCAAAAAACGATGGTAGGTAGCTATTCTGTAAAATTGAGTTTGGTAACACCTACCTATTAAGCCTACTTACCAGATTTTAGAACTGGGTAAACAGCTGATCATGCCAATTTGCATTTACCTAATAGAAAGAAAAATTGTATACCTTACACTTACCTATTTGTAAAATATCTTCGTTTCCTACAAACTTAGTGGTAGGTACCTAAAGTAGACACACTTTGACAAGTCCACTAATAGGTACGAAGTTTTATATTAAGCTGAACAGTTTCTCAAAAACATTTGCGCGACTATTCCTTTAAAAGTTTACCAAGGCTCGATTGTCCGGCACGCATGTTTAAAAAAAGTTCAAGTTCGGTATATTAGAAATTAAACTCAAAGCATGATGGCATAGGGGTGTTTCTCGCTTACCAAGTAGGGTAGCCTTGAGCGAAAGGGACGCGACGCCGCCGCCGCCGCCGCGCCGCGCCGCCTTCCCAGGTAGTTCAGCTTGCCTTCGTCGCGGCAAAGACTAAACATTGTTGTCAGAACGGACAATTATCACGATAAAGTGTTATATTCTTAGAAATCTTATAATAACTAATAACTCAGTCAAATGTTTGTTTATTTTGATCATATTTAAATTCAGCTTTTTAATTTCGTACTAGGTAGGTATATCGGCTGATGACATCATGAAAAAGGCCACGGGCGGCCTACTTTTCAGTAAACTTATAAGAAAAAAATTTGTTTGTCTTTAAAGTTAAAAGGTGTGACGAGCTTTTGTATACGTCAGGTTATCATATACCTACTTAAAAGTAGCATTCCGCCCGGGATTTCGTTCCCGTGGAAATTCGGGAAAATTATGTAGCCTAGTTGCTCAGGGATAATGTAGCATTCTAATGGTGAACTAATTTTTAAAATCGGACCAGTAGTTTCGGAGCCTATTCAATGCAAACAAACAATCAAATCTTTCCTCTTTATAATATTAGTGTTAATAACCAAAAACCCAACATTAAAAATATACCTATCTCGTTGAAATCTTTTCTATTTAATTATGCGATTTCATTAGGAAGACATCAATGAGTGCAATTTTACCTATTCGTCAAATAAGAATAAGGTTATACTTATGGTAGGTATTATTATTACGGTCCCGAAGGAACTTTTCAACAGTTTAGTGGGATAGATATATTAGGTATAATATAAACAATATATCGATCCTCTCACTTCAAACTATACATACGAGTACTTATATTTATCAAATAAAATTTCATCAAAATCGGTTGGCTAGTTTAGGGCTGTAAACTTAACACAGACAGAGTTAGTTTCGCATTTATAGACAAGTTGACGAAAATATTTGTTTTAGTTTAAATACTTACTGTTGAAAATTTAGTACTTAAAAGCTGGGCAAAATATCGCGGGCATCCTGTGGCGTGACTTTTTACGACATTTCTTTGTCTACTCAGCTGTAGAGCTCAGGATTTGCGTATTACCTATTTTCTCAGGTTTCCACGGGTATGTCGGGTAGTCCTTACTTAGTCATCGTCTCCACTATAAACTATTTTCCTCTCAAATTTCAGCTACCTACATGTAGTTCTTGTTTGACAAGGACTTTCAGATAAACTTATAATTGCCTTTAGATCACCTTTCTTTTCGACCCTGCAACAAAATTAATTGTCGATTATCTTCTTCTAACTATATTAACCACATACCTGCCATATTTCAGTGTTTTAAGTACTTCGTTTTTCAGATTTTGTGATTAGTAAATATGTAATAGGTAAGTTACCGTTCGATTTTATCTTTTTCATTGGTTTTCTCAGGTTCCCGTGGGAATTTTAAAAATCCATGGAAAACGAACTTCTTGCAGCTATGTAAGCTACCTTTCACTTTCATATTTTAATGTTATTCTCATGTTTATAAAACAATTTCGAAAAAACAAAAAACTAACTGCCTAGTTTTTGTTTAAGTACCTACTTACTACTTAGTTAGTGAGATATTTATGCTATTTACATTTTTGGATTCACATCCAAAGGATGATGGGCATTTTGGTATCGGTATTTTTATGGAACTTGGTACCGGCACCAATTTTAATAAATGATACATCGTTAAAAAGGTAATTTTCTGTAGAATAAGAATAACTGAAGCGCTAGTCCTGATTCATTGTCCAATTAGAGTAATCCTGCCTTGAAAGTTGTTTATTTTTAATTATTTCTGCGACATTATTCTTCATTTTGGCATAGTATTTTTATTTATTATTTTAATTATAAATTAATTTTGTTACACATTAAATGAAAAGAACATACTTTCAACTTGTTTTATTTACTGAGAGCATAAACAACCAACTATAATAATTAATTATGATCATTTATAATTAATTTAATAAATAAAAATACTATGCCAAAGTGAAGAAAAACGTCGCAGAAAAAATGAAAAATAAATAAATTTCAAGGCAGGATTACACTAATTGGACAATGAATCAGGACTAGCACTTCGTTTATTCTTATTCTACAGAAAATTACCTTTTTAACGATGTGTCATTTATTTCAATTGGTGGCGGTAGATACCAAGTTTCATACTAATGTGCCCATCATCCTTTCACTGTCTTTGGAAAGGGTAAGTATAACTTGAAAACCATACATTTCCCAGTTAATATGCTTAAGGCAAATATATTGGTAATTATGTAAGCTTTAGTTGATATCTGAAAATATTGTTGCCAAGTTGAACAAAAAATGAGCAAAAAACTGAAAAAAGGGACCTATTCCTCCATTTCAGACCCCGCGGCATCTGTAATCGATAGGACTTTATGAGGCGATGTTCAGGGGACTTATTCCAACACAATTTTGAAAATACAATTTAGCTACATTTTGACGAGACTATTGTTTCAGTTTGTGCGGATTATTATAATATTAGCAAAGTATGGATTTTTATGTTAAAACAAAGTGTCTTAAAACACAAGTTCTTTTCATATTAATTCCTTTGTTACAAAGTCTCTTTGCGTAATACCTCAAAGGCACCTTTCGTAGTTTAGTGGTTACTACATTACATTGGTACATTATTAGGTACTAAAGTATCCATTATGTAAATTGTATGTCTGCAGTGACCTTTAATCTATGGACAATGCAATATTATGACCAAAGATCAAAATTCAGCTTGCCAATTTCGAACTAAGCTGACTTGTTGTTGGTTTTAGATCTTAACAAATGATTGTTATAACTAATAGAGAACTTACCAGTAAGTACCTACCTACTAGGATTATTATAGAACTTAAATTTATCCAATAAGAAAATTCCTACTTAGCTTAAATTTTTTTCTTGCTTTCGTTTAAATAATTTTAAGTAGGTATAACTCACCTAATTAAAAAAAGGAAAAACCAAAAGCATTCATCAGTACAATTTATAAAATGTAGCTTTAGTACAATACAAATTCAACAGATGTCGCCACTTCAGGCACCAGTGGCGAGAAGCCAGCAGCAGATTTGGTTCGGCCAACTTGTAAAATGTTGTTCCGCATTTCACCTAGATGTCGTTACCAGATGCAAGCTGGAACTTTCTGTCTTTGTGTGAATTCCAAAGGATTCACGGCATAAAGGAAAACTTAGTGTGGGTCGTCCTTTCAGTAGAAAGTGTTTATTTCGTAAACATGGTACCTAGTGTACCTAAGTTCTTATAGGAAATCGATAAAGTGTTCGCCTAGGCTCCATTAGATCCAAACGTTTACCACGAAATCTAAAAAACTACTTGACTGATAAAGATTCAATTTGGCAAGTAGGTAGTGTAATGTGTAGTTAGGAAATGGCCGTCAAGAAAGGATTTTCCAAAATTCCTAAGGGAACACGATAAATTAAAAAATATAAAAGCGAAAGTTCACCCACTAATTATACTTACACAAAATCTCAAAAACTATTCGACTTATAAAGCTAAAATTTAGTAGGCAGATAGACTGTAGTTTGGAAAAATCTACCTTAAAAGGATTTTTCGAAATTCCCATAGGGAAAAGAAAATCTGAAAAAAATGTATAGCCGAAAGTTCTACAGCTTAAATCTGCACAAGCATTCCTCAAGCAACAAGGCTGTCGTCTCCTTATTACAAACTACCTATCTGCAAAATCTCATCTTTACAAATTCAGTAGTTTTTGTGATATAGCTTTAGGAATGTTAGCTGTTGTTCACTTTTATGTTTCTTACTTAATTTCTCTGGTTCCCATTCCTAACGACTCGCGAGCTAGCCCGCCGCACTGCGCGCCCTCTATAATGGCAGCTCCGCGAACTGTTCGGCGAGAGGCACGTCGAGCTTCGGGAAATTAATTCCTGTGCCTCTATTAAGAGCCCTATTACAAATCTGGTTACTGCTTAAAAGAGTTGAATAAATAAAATTGTAATAAAAAATTATCTGAGGCCACTTAGCAAATACTTGATATTCAAAGAGTTTCATTTTAGCAACTACAAGGAGTTAGTTTCTTCTATAACTCGATTACTTGTATTCATGCAGTGGCTCCATGGATCAGGCCCATTACGCATTTTAGTAGATACTTCAGTATAATATTTAATCCTTTAACATAGCCCTTTTATCCTTTTAAAATACGAATTTTAAGCTCATTCAATGCTATACAATGTACTTTTTTGCACTCCAAGACAGATAAGGTACAGTTACACTTTAATAGTAACAGTTATGTCAGGGTACATAAGGCTCATTTTGACTAAAAGCGCCAGTTTCGTGATGATAAAACTGAGTGTTTTGTAGCTGGCTTACAAAGTCCAGGAGACTTACCATGATCGCTTAGCGTGATCCAATTTAGGACCTATACTAAACAAGTCTGCAACGCTTATTCGTACCATGATGGCTTATAAGCGATTCAATTTTGGCACTGTTGCGATTCAAAGGCAGACCAGGGACAATTTATGTAGACATTTAAAATGGACCATAGACAACCGAGCAGTAAAAAGCAGCGCCATCATGATACCATTTTAAAAAACATTCCAATTGCGAAGCAGTTCAAAGTTGGATCCTAAACAGAAATGCTTTTAAACGATCGTGGTAGGTACCCAGGACATGTATCCCGCTAGTCAATAGCTTTTTAATGACAGCTACCTTGACTGGCAGCAAATAGTCAGACACTGCCATTGAATACCATTGATTAGTAAAATAGCCGCCCAGACTGTGATCTGTTGTCAGAATAGATGAAACTGTCCAACAATGTGAATCGGTGTACCATTTATTGTACGTAGGTATGCATAGGATAGCCCAGTTGGTAATGAGCCAGACTTGTAATCCGAAGGTAGCGAGTTCAAATCCTGGTGCGGGCCTGTACCACTAAATTTGTCTTTTCGGATCTATGTACGGATTTATAATTATCACTTGCTCAACGGTGCAGGAAAACATCGTGATGAAACCCGCCCGTCCAAGACGAGCGCGGTCCACCAACCCGCATTGGGCCAGCGTGGTAGACTATGGCCTAAATCCCCTTCGTATTTCGAAGGCAGGCCCGTGCCCCGCGGCGGGGACGTATATGGGCTGTTAAAAAAAATGCATAGGGATTACTTCCACCACTCATGGTCCTACGACCTTTCGATAGGATTGCATGTGTCACCGTAATATTGTCAAGTATTGTCCATCAATGTGATAAAAATAGGGTAGTTCACAAAGTTTATAATCTTTCTAAGTCAAATATTGTAATTTGTCTTAGTAGGATTATAAACACATTGATGGACTTTTTTATAATATTATGCAACCTAACCTAAACGAATGCTGGCGACCCTTAAAATTTCGTAAATTTATAATTTTACTTGCCAAAGGACGATGCGACAAAACATCCCCCTCCGACCAACAGATTTGAAATGTATCTCAAATGAAAAATATCCATGTAGTGATGACTTTTTACTATGGCGAAATCCCTCAAATGTGTGAGATATTCTGGGAAAATATTATTTTAATGTTAATATTGATAACAAAAGTAACAGTATGTTATTTAAAAATTCTATCATCTCAGGTTTACATTTAGAACACATATAAAAATATAAACCGATAGGCATTTTGAAAATCTTTAATAATGTTTTATTTCTAAACTCCATGGATTTTGACATTGAACGTAGCTATAATCTCTTTATAGATACTTATGAAACTGACGACATACACAAAAGGTCTGTTGGAGGGGGGGGGGGGGGGAAGGAGTCCATACATTTTTGCCTGTGGTCCTTTAAATTTGCGGGAGATTACAATTTGACTAGGTAGTGAACTAGCGTTATCGTTCACAGTCAAACAATACAGTAATCGGATTTAACTCCTACTCATCAGATAATGTAAATAGCACGCTCGTAGAATTGTAGCTTAACCTAGGTATATAGACAATTACCTTACGTGTTTTATTCGTTGCTATTTGTTATTCTGTGCTTACAACGGAATTTGTTAAAATGTGTATTTCTAAGAGCGATGTGTGCGTCTGTAATAGTCATGTGTATCTATCAGTCACTACATTTACGGAATTCTATTTACCTATTCGCGTTATCATAACTAACTTATTTTTATCATAACTTAGTTTTTAACCCCCGACAAAAAAGGTGGAGTGTTATAAGTTTGACGTGTCCATCTGCGTGTCTGTGTATCTGTATATCTGTGTCTGTCTGTGGCATCGTAGCTCCTACACGAATGGACCGATTTCGACTCGGTTTGTATTTGTTTTAAAGCTGACGTAACCGAGATGTTTCTTACCTATATTTGATTAAAATCGGTTCAGCCGTTTAAAAGTTATAAGCAATCGAATGTCGGGGGTAATACAAAATGTTTAGAGTTGTTGGGAGTTCTCATTCCCTTGATTTAAATATCTAAAATAAAAACTCAAACGAAGTTTTTATTGTGGAACGTGAATGAAGTGTCAGTCAGGGGAGATTTACTAAGAGATTTTCAACTTCTTCAATCCCTTTAGTCCAAAACCCATAAAATACTTTGGATAGAAGTAAAATCGCCTAATTTATTTACCTCTTTTATTTAGTTCACACGCCTTATAGGTAGAGAGCCGTTAGGTTTTAACCTCGTAACCCAGTTCCACTAGATGAATTTTCGTGAAACTTTTTTTATTACATTTTTTGAGGTATATATAATAAAGTTTACCCCTTAAAATTTGCCGATCTCAATTATACCGGTATTTAGAAATTCCCATACGAAAAAATCATCGGATTTTTTCACACACTTGCAAAGATTTCCACGCTAAATCAAAACTATTGCAGCTGTAGGTTTTAAATTTTGCATAGATGGTCTTCAGATACTACAAAAGCTTATCTAAAAGAGATTACACGAAGTTCCCATGGGGACGTATTGTAGGGCGCCAACACCGTTGATATGTTCGTTTGGTGTTTCAGTCGCAGCCCTATATATTTCAAACTATAATAGAGAGCATGTAAAAATTTTCAGAAAATACGTACTATGATAATAGCTATTGTAAAATATATTTTAAAAAATTTAAAACTTATACCACAGTGGGGTCCCCATACGAAAAACGTTCTAAATATCGCATTTTTTTAGTACACATAAAGTTTAGTACACATTTAAAAATACTTAGTATTAATAAAAAAATATATGAAAAATAGTCAACTCAAGCTAAAGATATTTAAATAGAAACCCTCACTCGAACTGTTTTTGTGACATTTACCTGGTTATTTGTCATAGAATTTCTGTTATTTATAATAAAACGAAGGCACATACATCGAACGCACAAATACTAAAATTTCTCGAGTCATATTTAAATATTAACAGTAATTCTATGACAAATAACCAGGTAAATGTCACAAAAACAGTTCAAGTGTGGGTTTCTGTTTAAATATCTTTAGCTTGGATCTTACCCACTCTTGACTGTTTTTATTATTTTTTTATATAATGTAAAAGATAGTTTAAAAGTATACTAAGTTTCAGGTGTATGCATCACATAGTTTTTGAAATAGAGCCGTAACAAAAGTTGTTAAAAAAATGCGATATTTAGAACTTTTGTCGTATGGGGACCCCACTGTGGTTTAAGTTTTTATTTTTTTAAATTATATTTTACAATAGCTACTATCATACATAATACTTATTTTCTCAAAATTTTGATTTGCTGTCTATAATAGCCTGAAAGATAGAGGGCTGCAACTGAAACACCAAACGTACATAACAACTAGCGTACGCCCTACAATTCGTTCCCATAGGAACGCCGTGTAATCTCTTTTAGGCAAGCTTTCACAATGTCTGAATATTATCTTTGCAAAATTTCAAACTTACAGCTTCTATAGTTTTGATATTGCATGGATATCTTTGTCAGTAGGTAAAAAAAATCCGAATCTTCTTTTCTATGGGAATTCCTAAATACCAGATATAATTGAGATCGGCAAATTTTGAGTGGTGAACTTTATTATGTATATCTCCAACAGTGTAATAAAAAAAGTTTCATGAAAATCCATTCAGTGGAACTGGGTTCCGAGGTTTTAATGATTTTTGTTCTAACGGCCCTTCACTATTAACATTTGACACTAGCTGTCTGCCCGCGACTTCGTTTCCGTAAGAATTTTCCCGATGGATTTTTCTTTTTTCTTAAATGTAAACCTGGCCGTGACAGTTAAGAAACACAACAAAAAAAGAATTTTCCAAATCGGTCTAACCGTTTTTGAGTTTTAGCGATACGAACGAACAGCAATTCAAACCATCCAGGAACCCATTGAAATACACATACAAAATTTTAAACAACTCGGTCCAGCCGTTTAGGAGGAGTTAGGTGACAAACACACGTACAGAAGAATGATATATTAAGACATGTAAAAGAAGAAGATTATTCATCACAAAGAATAATCTTCCAAAAAAGGTGAAACTGATTTCTAAAAACTTGTTTTTAATTTTTGAGTTATCTACACTTATATTATAAAGAGGAAAGATTTGATTGTTTGCATTGATTAGGCTCCAAAACTACTGGACCGATTTGAAGAATCGCTAAAAAGAAAGAAATCGAGCATTTAAACTTTGTTTTCGTCTTAAATTTCATCTTTGTTACTAACACCTAATATGGGTATTTTGAATTTGTGGTGTGATGAATCACGGAAATGAAAATGAAAAAATTGTCAATAAATTCGCAAAATCTTATGAAGAATTTTACGAGTATTTCGTATTTTCCATAAATATAATTAAATGCGATGGAAGAGTGAAGCCAAACGAATATAATAGTTACAAAATACCTACCTCATAACTTAATGGCATGACTGGCAATTCATTTGTTTGAAAACTATTGTTATTTGGCTAGTATTTACCTCGATTGCCTGTCCATCACGGATTATTTAATGTTTGCAACAATATATTAAACGTTTAGTCTGTATCCATGGTTAATACGATAAAAATTACATGTTGCATGCATCGTCCATTGCTTTTATACAATAAATAAATTCCCTCTGACATGGAAATTATATTTTATGTTGTAAATACTAAATATAATGACAGGTTTGTAGCGAACTCGCGGCTCGGTTGAGAAGGCCATGAAATGTATGCCTTTGAAAATCGTGTTATTTTGATAATTTGCACACTATGGATATTAAAATTCCGAAAATATATAAAACTTGACAAAACTATGCACTTGTATTGCACATGTACTTTTTTAATGCTTACTAATATCGAAATTTTATATTAGCATTGTACTCTGTACCTACTTTTGTGTTATTTCTACATTTTACTATGTATATAGATAGATAGATTGATGGTGTGTTTATTAAAGGGTTGCAGCCTAATATTACTTAGAGTCAATATACTTAGGTAATTTAATTTGTATGGTTGTATACAAAACAGATTCTAAAGTGTTTCATTCGTGATACTGTCATGGTGAAACCGAGCTAAGTATAATGTTACAGCAGTGCAAGGGTTTTACATCAGTCAAAGAGCGATTTGCACTCGAATATGTATTATTTGTGGCAAAAATTTATGAGTTAGAATTATATGGTCCGGTCAGAATTGCGCCCGCACACAGTTTGCTATAACAGAGTTCACCTGGTTAGGCATAGCTTTATTAAAATGTAGTAGAATAGAAAACACTTCACTATGTTAGTTTATGCTTACCGAAAAAATGATATTCGCTTTCCTTCTACTTAGCATTTAATGAAGCATAAAATATATCTACATCTACATATGTTAAATGAAATGATTTGTTGATGCCATCAAGCAAAATCTTATGACACCTTAATAAAAAAGTCATCACACCGTTGACTAAACACAATTTTGATTCTCCTAACTACATTCGAAGGGTGCTTCTGTGCTCACCTCGCCTTAAAACCGCCGCTAAATAGAATTTGTGTGCGATTTAGATATACGGATTCCCGCTGCGGCTCGGATGACTTTGAGCAGTTGTTCCTGAGGACCCTCCTACTAACCACACAGGGCGTCCTCTGCGGGCCCCTAATACCTTGTGTAAACTATTTTAATAGCAACGCATAAAATGCTTTAATTTGCCACCTACCGCGATGCAAATTGAAATATGTGTTCGCACTAACTTGTCTAGTCACTTAATAGTCACTAGTTACGCCGTAAAAATTTTATTTGCGATCTAATGAGCAATTATCTTGATTCAAATTATTGGTTTGCTACAGTGTGCTATTTGGGCGGGTTGGTTTTCGATCATGAAGTTTTGTAGTACAAATAAAACTTTAAACTTTCTCGATTTGAACAAATAATTTAATACTAAAACGGGTTTAAAGTCTACCCTTGACCACACGGGCGCGTGCAACGACGCCGAAACATCGAGAACAAAGTTAAAAACGTATATACCTTTATTAGTCTTAAATTTTTTGTAGTACATATTTACAAATTAAAAAGTTGACTGCGTACTGCATCTCGCAATGGTAAGACTGTCTCTAAAAGTGCAAATGAAGTTACCGAAATAATCGCTATACTTGACTTGCCTCCACTACCTTTTTAATCCGGCAGCTGATGATATGGTGCCTTGAAAAAATTACTACTATTGGCAAGTAGATGAAGTTGCATGATACCATTATACAAATTATTCCATTTCATTTATACATTTCGCGCGCTCAGAGCGCATCGTGAGTTCGCAGCGACTGTACTCCCTCATTAGGAATTATAAAAATATAATAAACTGTTGTTTCATTGTTTTATTTTACACTGTGTACGGTAGTCGATACCGGTAGGTACAAATTATTAAGCACCGATAAAGATGAAGCTTTTACAAGGTTTTTTGTTACTGGCTTTTTTATATTCATAACTACTTACACCAAGAAAAAAACGATACTTTATGTTGGTAGATATGTCGTGGCCATATCGTAGATTTGCTCACTTCATGAAATGCTGGAGAATTTCATGAAATGGTCGCATTTCTTAATTTGACCAGATCATTAAATCGTTTAACAATTTTGTCATCCACGTTCGTCCGGATCGTATAACTAGGGTGTCGATAAAACATTCAATAATAAAATTGTTTTATTTTGTCTGTTTATAAGTCATCCGACTTCTTTGTTCGATTGCGACAGTCAGAACTGCGAAAAGAAGGTTTGTTAGTCGCCTAACCCAACAAACTAGCTGACACCCTGGATAGATACCTAATTTACGACTCTTTAAAAATAAAATCTACTTGTGTAGGTCGGGAATCAAAACCACAAACTTCAGTTCAGATGTAAGGTCTTTACTGACTGAGCCATCAGGTCAATCAGATTTAAATCGAATTATCGTGCGCGAGTAGCCTTAGCCTGAGGATGTGGTAATTAGATGAGTGCCCTTCTAGCTACCCCCTCCCTGCTATATTATGTCGTAGAGAATAATGTCATTGCTCTGCCGAAAGTTTCTAACACAATACTTATAGTAAAGTTCCCACGACTGAGGTAAACAGTCATTGTTTTCGAAGTCTTTATTACCAAACAAAACAAAAAATATATTGTTTATTATATATATTTATGAAAAACTTATTCGTTTATTTTACTGTAATATTAATATCCTCATAGTTCTATTTATATTATCACCTGATTTTACCGTCTTAAACTTACGAGGTTGACTGGGAAAGATCCTCTTGTGGGAAACTAGATTTGTATTAAACTTATTAGTTAAGTCTTTCGCTACTAGTTATGAAAATCTTGTTTCGTAGCCGTGTACGAAACAAGATTTTCATAACTAGTAGCGAAAGACCTAACTTAATACATAAATAGTTTTATCGATTCCGGTATTTAAAGGAGACTAATATCCATGGCGTAAAGGGACAGCAAAAAGGCCCTTGTATCGCGTAGGTCGCTGCTTCCAATATTTTCAAATATACACATCAACGCGGTCTAGGGATATTGCACGATTTTTCATACAAAATAGGTCTGTTTGAGAAGCTATAAAAGCATACTCGAGATACACGGAGAGCTATAATTTTCAGAAGAGCAAGTGCTAAATTTGAAAACTCATTGAAAATTACTGAAAGCTACTGAAAATTCATTTCGCGGTGGCGCCACCAGTCAAAGCAAATTTCGCCACCTGAACGGATAAAATGGCAACCATTCCATCGACACACAACTGAAGTTACAAAATCGGGTACCAGGTCTTTTGACTCAGTACATTCCATACCATTTGGCTCGGACACACACCAAAAGCCAACCAGTTAAAAGCAGTTATAATAATACATTAGATAAACAGTTGTGAGGTCAATCTTTACTAACTCATACAATTCAGCAAAATTCTGACTTCCCTTTCTTAGTCTTACGTAGAAATAGATTCATTCAGCTATATAGCCTAGCTAACTCAATTGCATTATAAGTTGCGTGAAAACTTTGTCATTTTTGACTGCAAATGCGGCAGGCTCTCGGCAGCATTGCTTACGAGATGATTGTATTTATTTCAATACCCATCGCGCAGCATTGCAGGTGCAGTTTTAAGTGGTATTGCCACACAATTTTCTTTCACTTGTAAACCAGCTTGAAAAAATATTGTTAGACGTTAATAAATAAAACTACTTATTCTAGCTTTATCGCGATTATCAAGATAAACCACGAACTTCCATTATGAATACTTATCTAAACGACTCGCTTTTAATAGTAAGAATGTTTCTTTGTTCTTTAATAACGTTTTAATTACAAAAGGATTGATTTGATACTTCATACTTATAAGTACGATGCAACCGACGGCGCGTTAACAAATACTAACGAAAATGAATTTACAGTGCTTCTTCTATGTTGCTCGGCAATCAAAATATTGCGGCTATCGTCGGGTTTCTTTATATCAAAACATTATATAGGTATTTTCTCTATTATTCTAGGTCACCTGAGCACATACCAAAAAGCCCTAAAGCAGAACTGATATACTCGTAAATCCGCCAATAGTCAAAATATTTATGAAAATACTAATTATTCACAATGCGTATTAGTATTATTATTTACAAATGCGTACATTTACTGATCAGTATCACGTTTAATAAAATAAGAACTAATTTGAAGAACAAGTTTTTTTCTTGTGTGTGTGTGCAGTTGCAGTGCAGTTATGTATCTTATTCTAAGTATTTCATTTGGAAAAAAATGATTTTTCCACCTAGCACTTCGTCCTGTTTTATTGGTGTCCACAAAAATGAAGTTGCCTTCAAGAGGTTCTATTTGTCGCTAAGTAGATTAACAATATACACTTTTGTGAAGTAAGGTTACGTTTTTTTAATCTAAATTGCAATTTAACCCAATTCTAGTTGCTACTACTGAAATCCCTATAAAGAACGAAACAGGAAATCTTTTTAACTGGAAAGTTAAACAGATTTCAAATTTTGTTATTCATTTTTAAATTGACAACAAAATTAAACTGTTAGAGAAACAGTAAAAGCTCTATTGTAAAATTTCAAGCCACTTTAAATGGGAGACTATAAAAGAAAACTTGATAATGCCTTCCGGAGCACAAATTTAGTCGGATCTTTATCTAGTGTTTGAGACCCCACAATCTCTGATCGTGATTCGTGACTATCCAAGGCATAAGTATCTACATGTACTTCGATAAGCACTCATTTTATATTCCCCGCTAGTCAATAATGCCCGTGCGAAAAATTTTAAACTCGGCCAACAAAAATAAGAGGCTAGCTAGCTATTACAAATTGTTCCTATTACTTTCTTTTTAAATATCTTACTGCTGGGCTTACCCAAGTCTTCAGAACTTTCTTAAAGAACGTGGAAATAACTGACAGTGTGCCCGCCTACCGAAAAAGGTCAAAAGAAGTAACGATTACTAATAGTCACACTTTATGGGTAAAGTATGCATTTTAGATTTTGGAAACAGAATCAATTCTATAAATATTTATTAGTTTATAATAAGGCATATTATTATTTTTCACGGAGAAAACAAAAAACGTCAAAAAAATAATATCTACTGACTTACGTGATCAACAAAAAAGCTTGTATAATAATTCATGCAAAACGTCTACATATAAAGTATCTAATTCATACCGTTTCAAACAAAAAGCTGGTTTAATTTTAAGGTGAAGCGAGCTACCGAGTTGAAGTCCCTTATTACTGCACAATCAAATTGTAAGTAATTTCAATAAATATGGCCGTTGCGCAGGCTGGCTATAGTTACCCGATCCTTTATATCGGCTTCTAATAAACAGTTGAGCATCACGAGAAAGCGGAGCGATCGCCAAATTGATATGTTTATTATTACTTTCTCACGATCTCAGGATAGACGCTCAATTTGATATTAAAATTTGCAAATACTTGTAGCTTCTTGACTAATAGATGTCTATATCTCACTAACTAATCTTGCTTTCATTTTTTTAACCGGACAGCTTAATTAGAAAGAGAGGTTTATATTTGATACGGACAGTAAGATTATGGAAATACTAATAAATGAATCTCTTATATTATGTATTTGTTTAGTAAAGAACCTCACAGTGCACACAGAGAGCTTTGAATCGTAAGTCCCTAAAAAAACCATGCCCCAAAACCTATCTAGATACTTTATTAAAAATGTTTACCCCGACCGCGAGTCGAACCTCAAACCGTCGATTCAGAGGAATATTTACCCTAACCTGAAATCAAACCTGGAACCATAGATTTAAACGCGTCACTCTATTGCACCGAACTGGTCGCAAAAATAATATACTTATAACAAATAGTGTTACCAAAATTGATTTAATATTTAAAAGAGCATGTTTGGATAGTGAAATTATCTAACATCTACTGTTCTGTTTGTAGTCATGCACTCCGAATCAACAAAACATTCCAAAGAAACCTAAAAAAAACTAGAGAAAATCCTTACAACCTGCAACACTGCAAAAACAATAACCCTAACCGCTTTGCTTTCTAATCGCTTCCTCATACGGTGCATAATATAAAATGAAATTCCTATTTAGCCTGTTGAAAGCGAAACACGCGGTACAAGGCGTAATTAATCACTCAGATAAACTCCACCAATGAAGGAAGGAAGTAAGCTACATTTATATTTTGTGTGACAAAATACCTAGCCGTTTGATCCGGACATAAAAAGTCAAACAACCCGCTCGGCAGTGATGCGCTCGTTGGCTTCTGCATGTCGATGTTTCCGAACAATTTTTTTTTCTTCGTGATCATGATCCAACTTACGTAAATATTAGTACGAGGAACTTACTTGTTCCTATTACTTTCTTTTTCAATTGAATAGCTTAATTTCAATTGAATAGATAAAATTTAATTGAATAGCTTCTTATTCAATTGAATAGCTTAAAGATTTTTATTTGAAACATAATTTTTAAGGTTTCCCTTGGAAGACAAACAAAGACGGACCCAAATACCAGATCCAATGTTTGCCCCAACCAACAACCATCGTTGATTGTTATAATATTATACAATTAAAAAATATAGGTACCTAAGTATATAAATTACGATAATAATATTATGAGCAAATACTTTCTCATAGATTATATTTTTATTCAAATAAAAAAATACATATTATGTCAAAATTAAATTAATTAAGGTCTTAAATACTAAATTCACTAATCACACGTCCTTTCTTATTATCATTCATTTATTTTCACTATGAATTAATTTGGGCACTTACTTCAAGTAGATTTGTAAAAATACTGAATATTATTTAGAAATAGTAAACATTTTAAATATTACCCAAAATACTACCCACGCCTTGGAAAATTAAAACCATGTTTTTTTGGTGCAGAAGTAAGTCATTTACTCGAACATTACTTTCCAATAAACAAGAAAAAAACAATAAACACAAAAAATAGCAATGTAAAACACATTTTGAAAGTGACGCGGCGCGAAGCTTCCGTGCCAGCACTGCTAGCTGTTTCGCAGTACATTGTGGAGCGCCAAAATAGCTAAATAAAGAAAACTCCTTCACTTGATATTTCCGAGAAAATTAAGAGCGAATTTTAACTGTAGTTTCCACTGTTTATTTAAGCATGTACTAGTAGTCTGTTTATAAGACAAATTGTAAATAATAAAATGTGAAGAGTTTTTGGGGAAAGAAAATGTTCGGCATGAATGGGACTTAAACCCACAACCCTAGGAATAGATCTCCTGGTGCTCAGAAATTCCCTAATATATTTTTTTCTGTCCCTAAAAATTCTTTGTCAATATCGGGTAACCGTTTTAAAAATACTTATAGTTATAAAAATCCAGATTTGTCATCGTTTAAAGTTACGGTACGTAAACTTTTCTTTATGTTTTCTTTATATTCTTTACTCGTAAAGCAAGCAGGCAGAGACCATAGATAAAAAATACAATGTAAATAATAAGTATGTAATTATACAATAAAAATTATCGATCCGTGTGCTTAATTAATTTGATATAAATTATTTTTTTGAAAAAAAAACATTCTGTGTATAATCGGCAAATTTTATTCTTTTCATTTTTTATTTTACGTCACAGTCATTGCTCTCGTAGCATACAATTTTCGGTTCCTAGTATCATAAAAACATTTAACTAAAACAGATAGACACAAGAATTGAAATGTGACATCCTATATAATGATTCTTAAGTGGCAGAAGTTAAATTAAAAAATACATTCTAAACCGTGGCCCTATCGACAAACAGCTGATGTCTCCTCCCTTCACATTCGAGCCTTTCGCGCTGTCGCTTATCGGTGGCGTTTTACATTTTTATTGCAAGCGGATACGGACCGCGCAGCGCCGACGTTATTATTTCTCCCTCGCAATTATTGTTTAGAGAAGTCCCAACTCCTGCTGTGGCGCAATTCTCAGAAAATTGTAATATAAACAATGTTGAATGGCCTAAGTGTTTTTAATACTTAGATGAACTCTAGTAATCGCTTCGCAGCGTTTGCTATTCTTTTCTTGTTTACTACGACATCCATACAAAGAGATGTTAACATCTTACTGTTTTGTAAGGCTGACAGTTGTTATAAAACTTTTTTATTTCGTTCGTTACGGGTGTTCACTGTTAATTACAAATCTGGACAGAATTAACTAAAAGCCGATTGTAATCCATACCAGCGGCGAAGCCCGCAGAATTCTAGATGCCATGATGTTTGGTACACACGAAATATGCTGTTTCCACTGTTAGTATTTAATTAGACTGATTGTAGTCTGGAACTCGTCCATAACTAGATGCCCTACCGAGCTGAACGCAACGCAATATTGGATATTAAACATTGTCCAAATTGAAAGCTGCTTGGAAGTTGGGCCGGGTCCACGCCGACTATTGTGTAGTATTCCCACGTGGATAACGTGCAATATTCACATTACATTGATCAATTATGCACTAGCCAGCTTACAAGCAGCCCTTTTTACTGTGAAAATTTCCTTGTACAACATATCCAATTATACAGCTTCACATAACAACGTTTGTAGTTATTAGTTAGGACAAGAATTAAAACAGTTTCTAATTTTGATTTGGGCGGTCACTTTGGTCATGGTTGAGTGGTTGGGTTACGGTTAATTAGTCAAATTGGCGTGGTAAAAGTGTTAAAGTCCAGTGCATGGGTCGGGATTCTGTTATAGGCATTGTGGGGGTTCAGTACTCGGCTAATAGTTACACATAGAGCTCTGAGATATTAAACGTAACGAGATTAGGTCCGAGATTGTGGATTCCTCAGGACGCTAGTGGCTTCGCGCAATATCCGCGCGGAAGCGAAGGAGACCGCCCCCACCAACCGCCAGCGCGCGCGCTAAGTACTGATAATCGCGTTTGTAGACTTACTTGTGATTGGCTTTGACTAAGAATGTGCTCTGATGAAAACGTAAAAATGAACTGATTATTTCCTTATTATTGCTAAGCCATGTCATACCGTTTTTCCTTAATTTTTTTCAAATACCAACCGCCAATTACCTTATTTTCTGAGAAATTGCATGCTATTTAGTAAAGAATAATCGTTTTGCTTTGTCCCATAATCACACTTGTAAAATCAGTAATTATAAAAGGTGCCAGTAGGACTTAGATCCTAAATATTAAGAAGATTCATCTTAAAATTATCCAAAAAGAAAACGTGTCTGTTAAATGACGCCATCAATTTACATGCTATGTATAACAGCGAAAATTTGTGCCGTCATTTTACAAATTGCCAGGCCGCAGATACTGTTCGAATAGTAGTTTAAATACGATAAGTTAGGTTAAGATTATAGCCTCAGTTAGAATTTTAAGTAAGTGACAAAAATTTGTAATGTGACTACGAAATTTAAATTTTAAAAATATGAATTGTACGGTATACCTGCGACATACGTATTTTATCGCTTTGTCATCTTTAACATTATCATAGTAGGACGTCACGTTTGCCCTAGACAACCTGAGTAGTTTCTGTTGACAAATCGTTGTTATTTTAATTTTCAGCTCAATGTGATGATGGGAAACCAACACATAAATTGCACAGCAGTCTTATAATTTTAACATATTTGACATACATGTATATAGTTTTACATTAAAAGTAGGATTATGTATAATTTTATATTTTGACTATGTAGCTATGGCATGTTATTAGAAACGTCTTAATTATGAGGTTCTTTATTACTCCATAGAATATGTAGCTGATTTACCCCCGTGTGGGGGTAATTTCCCCAAGTTAGAAACGACAGGCTTAGGTAAACACTTCTGTAGTTTTAACTGATGAAATATTACAAGGGAAGTAGTACTCAAAAATGTTTCGTTTCAAAGATACTTGTGAAATTATTTAAATGGGTTTTGGAGTGAGAAAGGGTCTTTATTCGATCTACGTTGCCGCTTCTATCAACTTGCATTTGTTACGTGAGAGTAAAATCCCGTAAAGAGCCTTGCATATCACATTATTAATTAATGTCAAGGTATTTGGCTTGTATGAAAAAAAAAATCGGGAATGTATTCATAATGAAAAATGTTTATCATGATGGTCCGAACAGCGTGTTAAAGTTAATGGATATCCTCAGGAACACGGTGTATAATTTCAAGAAGCTTAAATTATTTATGCTTAAATTTTTTTTGTTGACTGTGCCGTTATAATAAATAAAATGTCCTCTTTTTCGCTTTCAAAATAGAACTAAGTTTGACAAAGCGCGATTGTCAATTTGCGGACTCAAATGAAAAGAGACAATACTAAGTCCATGACTCAAATTTAATGAAACGGAACTACAACGAAACACTAATTCATTGTGTGATGAGTTGATGACATTCACTTCGGAGTCTGTCTGTTTGTCTGTCATAGGCAGTTTAGTTTACCCAAAACTGCTTAATGGAAGTTGTTGGATTTGGGTAAAGTGAAATAGTAATCGAATACATTACTTAGGTAGGTAGGTATCTACTCATTTGCCGACGGAACTTGGAATGATTGACGGGATTAAAGAGAAAGATAAAAAAATGGCCAAGTCTGAGCCTTTTTTAACCTTTTCACCGCCAAAGTCTGATATATCAGACGTTTAAGTTCCGAGCCTTTGCCGCCAAAGTCTGATACATCAGACATTTTTTTTTTTAACTTTAATATCGTTCACCAAGCGTTCGCCATATGCCACGACATTAAAATTATTATTATTTTTTTGATGTTGTGGCGTGTGGTGGGCATTTTTGACGAAAACTCTTGGCGCTAAAAGGGTTAAAAACGTCTTCAAAAAGATTATTGATTAAACCATCGAAAATGGTGTTTCAAATAAGTAAATTGAAATTACGAAAACGTTTCCGCATTTCCAAATAACGTTCAGCCTGATTCAACTAAGCGAGGTTACGCGATTATACCATCCAATATCTATTTATTAATGTATCAGGAGGCGGGAGCAAATTAAATAACGTTTCCCTCCAAAATAAATTGCAATAAGACGTGAATCTCCGCCGCCGGTGGTAAAGTGACAATATTTAAATTATATCAGGTTATCGTCGACCAATAGGAACGTAGAATGTAAAATCGTTGCTACCAATGGTTTACGAGAATTTGAATTTGGTATTTTCTGACATTGATTTCAGACGGCTATTATCAAGAGCCATGAGTGAGCATGCATAAACGTTGCACGATCTGAATAGTAGTCCGTCTCTATATGGTCTCTATATTCAACGGAATATCTTTGATGTGATACCTGAAACATTTCGGGACTATAGCAAGTTAATGCTGAAATGATTGGCTTTATACGATTGCTCTTAATTAATAGAGAACATCGTAGTATTAATGATGTTCCTGCATACATTTCGGGCTAATTAACGTTTCAGATTATTTCTCGTTGATTTAGAAACCACATGTGCATCTCTACGATAACATTATACTTACTCGGAGTAAATATTTGTCAAAAGAATTAAAACATATAAACGTAAAACGCGTTTTCCCTAATTAAAAATAAAATATATTTCCTATTTAAACCTAGAATTTACTGCTATTTAAATTTAAATTTTAGTTAAAAATAGTTCTAACTTAAAGTTATAGTTATTTGGGGGAATGACTCAGTTAAAAACAATTTAAAGTGTTGATTGGCTAGCAATTTTGTACGTGGTTAACCTGCGCTCCAGGTACCCTGCCACCCTGATCTGGGTTATAAGGGATTTCTTACTACTTAACTCTGCAAACTATCTTCGACGCTATTCATCAAGCTCCGACTCGTTTTACCAGATCTTGCAGCTCGGCATCCTAAATATTTTGCCTAAATATTTTGCAAATACTGAACTTTTCATAAAATAATATTTTATAATACATATAACATGCGACCTAAACTAGAGGATGAATTTAAACTATCACTCAATTACGGCATATCACCGATTAGCCAAGATTTGCTATAGTTCTAATTGAAATTCCTTTTCGAGCAGCAGTATAGTACAAACTAGTTTTAAGTAGAGAAACACGTTTTAATTATAAACAGGTGTGACTGTCATATACTTAGCATATACATTATATATTTTAGGTGATAATTTTGTTAAAATAGAATTAAATTCTTTTTTCGAGTAAATAGCCGACGCGTTAACTGTTTGTATTTTTTTCAATTTACTTTCAGAAGGTGGTATTCGTATGTGAGCCCAATCACACGCATGTAGGTATGCCTAAGATTATGTACGCAGTAATGACTGCATAAGCGTGTTGAGAGTTTATGCTGAAAAGATTTTCATGAAAGTACTTCGTAGAATACACCTAAACTATTCGGTTGTCCAGCGTATATTCCCGAAAACTTATAAAATATTGGCCAACAACAACAAAGTACAGCACACCTCACATTGTGCAAAGTAAATAATCGTAAAGCGCGAGCGTCCAAGCCAATGTTTAACATGGCTAACGATTGTTGAGGGCGTCGGTATAATAAAGTAATAGTTTATTGGCTGTGTGTTTGTTCGCCCGTGCGTCATAGGCGCGCCCCGTTGGTTTTAGCTTCCATCTATTTGCCTATTTTAATATGGTAATACTAATTGCTTCACGATTTTAAATTTCTCCATAAGCTAATTTTATCATTATTTTAGAACATAATTATCAATTTTCAATGTGACGGCGCCGGTTGGGTCGAGTAGTAGTGGCGCTGCCTCCTGATCAACGGGTCCTGGGTTCGATTCCCAGTCGGGGCAAATATTTGTGTAAAAAGCAGATGTTTGTTCTCGGATCATCCCACGACACAAGGGAAAACTTTAGTGTGGGCCTTTGAATGTGTACCGTTTATTTATTAATGTATTTTTCGCGTGGAAAGGCAGTTTGTTTTCTTCAGCCCAACTTTTCGTTTGTAAGGACCTGTAACACGATGCTCTTATTTGATTTAAAAAAAACTTTCATAAAGAAAGAAATACTTAAAGATAACTTAGGAAATAAGCTTAATATTGTTAGTGCGGTCTTTTTGATGAAAACAATTTCCTAAAAATGTTGCACGCAGAACGGCATATTGGAATCTTTAATTTATTTGTTCAGTTTCAGTAGGGATTGAGTAAATCCTATAATTCTTATAATTTTTTTAATAAATATATACTTATAAACAGTATATCAATATCGTTGAACTTATGTAGAATAATATTTATTTCAATTTCTTCGAAACTTCATGGTCTCATCTAAAAAATACACCCAAGAGTCTTGCTGCTCGTATCGTAGCCTTTCAAATATAAAGGCTGGTCTTTGTAGGCCCAAGTCATCACTAAATGATGACTATTTGTTAGCATGCGGCGTTCATACGTACTGTTTCGGCACGGCCATACAAAAGCACCAATCAGTCTCGACCTACACGGGGTTTGCTTACCTCCATACTGTACCAATTGCTTCTTGGTTTCAGAGTCTGTTAAAATTTTATCACAATACCCTTTACTTAAGCTCTGTGACTGTGCTGTGCCGTATTCAAGCACGTACAGTCGAGAACACGTCGTACTTGATGCTATGGGACTGTATAGTGTGCCGACCTTGTTCCGAACACGTCAAAGAGAAAATTGCACTTCAATTACTGTCTATCTCGCGTAATATTCTCTTGAGTGTTCATACATACCAGTACTTATGTTTGTACTAATGTTTGTTTTATTTCAGTTAATTTCTTAATACACCGAGTAACACTGAGTAACAATGATCATTATCATTAATTCTAGATAATTAGAAAAAGATTTCGGTTTTTAAATTTGTATTGTGTGATCTCTGTCACCAACATCTAAATCTAGAATTATAATAAGGGAATTATTTTTCTAACACACTATACCTACTTTTACTAAAAGTAGAAAAATGAAATTAAGTATTTGAAATGCAAATGATAACTAAAAACTGTAAAAAGTGAAACTGTAGCTTTCGAATGGAGCCCGACTTGTTTTTAATCAGAGCCACTAATTAATTCTTGGAACTAAAAATGAAAGTAGTAAGTCCATTGTATTCCGTAACACAAAAAGAAAAAAAATGCAATAAACGTGCCTATGAAATTCTGAAATAATAAAATGATTGCTTCTGATGGAAATTAAAACAATAATAACAGTTTTGCTTTTGTGCTTAAGTTGCAGTCATAAAAATTTTACATTTAGTTTAGAATTCTACTGGTTTACGGTTGCTCATGTCACATATCTTATTAATTTTCGTTATTTTTTTTTGCATTTAGAATTATCTTGATGTCATAGGAATAATTTAGTCGCGGGTCAAGGTTTATAAGTTTTTCTAATTTCATCTGGATTTCCTAAATAATTTTCTTAGCCGTTAATGCAGTAGTCGAACAGTGAATCAAAATGAATGTTGCTCGTGCCGATTTGGCTTTTTTTAAATGTTTCTTTTAGTCAGAACTAGATTTCTATGAATATAAAGATAAGAAAACGTCTGTGGCATAATAAAAGGAACCTTGTCAAAACAGAACAGGGTACCTACCACGATCGTTTAAAAGCATTTCTGTTTAGGATCCAACTTTGAACTGCTTCGCAATTGGAATGTTTTTTTTTAAATGGTACCATGATGGCACTGCTTTTGAACTGCTCGGTTGTCTATGGTCCATTTTAAATGTCTACATAAATTGTCGCTGGTCCGCCTTTGAATCGCAACAGCGCCAAAATTGAATCGCTTATAAGCCATCATGGTACGAATAAGCGTTGCAGACTTGTTTAGGTCCTAAATTGGATCGTGCTAAGCGATCATGGTAAACCTCCTGAGGTCAGAATAAGAAAAAATGGTATCCCTCCATAGAACTTTTGCGATTTGCCTTAGTAAGAAAAGTTTCTGAATTTTAAATTCTTTATTGGACTCTATATTAGTTTCGCTAACTAATATAGAGTCCAAATCAAAGGGACTTGAGTCTGCTAAAAATACGTACATTACGTGACCATACGTTATTAGTATTCTGCGAAAGCTCTGTGCTGGCATTTGAAATACGTAATTATAACTAGTATGCGTTGATTCTTGGCACAACAAACTAGACAGTTCTACAATGGAGCTGATGAGTAAATACAGAACGGTCCGTACTGCGTTACTTGGCCGTGCCAGTGGATTTTCAAATGCTACCTTGATTTTCCTGTATACTCTGCTTCAGTAAAATCAATGCAAGCTGATGCTAAACTCTGACAACGCGCCCCTAATTTTCACTAGCCGGTGCTCTATTAGTTAGTTCATGCGATATAGTTTGTGATGAAATGTGGTGGGTGCCGCTTATTAAACAAGGAGGAGGTTCTCAATTCGACTGTATGATTATTATTTTTATTTTTATTTTGTATGCATGTTACGTGATAACTCCACCAATTGTCGCTTTGTTTTCAAACTTCTTTTTTAGTTCGACAAAGTACACTCCTGAGGTGGTCTCATATTAATTTTATCGAAATTACTTCAGCGCTTTTAAAAAAAAAACATCAAAAACAAATAAAAATACAAATCAAAACGTCATCTAAATTATTAAATGACTTTTTCGTTTGTGGTTATCTGTTAATATGCATTGTAGTCCGCGAAAAATAGGAAAATTGAGGAAATAAATCATGTCGTTTCAGAAGTTGGAGGATTGTGTTGGGGTAGCTTCCCTGAATGTTTTTGGTGATTAATTCCTTTTTTGGCACTAGTTACTTATTTACTTTAAGCGAACTATTTTTGGGATTGAAGTCGATGACTCATACGTTTTTAACGTGGAAAATTATATTAATCAATGTTATTTACTTCCTTGGTGGACCACGCGCTTTTCGAAGACGAATTTTCTTAGATGTTCAAGTTTATTACGATGTTTTTCTTCACCGCTGAGCAAGTGATAATTAATGAAAATTCCATACATTAATCCGAAAAAACGAATTAAGTAAGTAGTAATGGGCCAGCGTGGTAGAGTATGGGCTAAATTCCCTTCGTGCTTTAAAAGGAGGCCGGTGCCTCTCGGTAGGGACGTAGGTATATGGGCTGAAAAAAAACATCATTTAAGCATCACTAACAGATACACGGTTTCTAACGAGAGGTCATACTTTGATTAGGCCAAATACTTACTAAATATTCATTTTGTGTCGGGCATTTGATTGGACAAGAATAAATTACAAAAAGTGCTATTATGTCATGGTTATATGTATAATTACATAAGCAAATAAAAAATATATAATCTGGTTTTATAAATTGAATTGATTAATTTTTCAGAGTTGTTTTCTTTCAAAAAATTTGAGGGACGTTTGATAGGCGGGTTGTCAATTAGCTTAGTTCTAATATATACAGAGATGGGTACATAAGTTAATACTTATGTACCCATCTCTGTATATATTAGAACTAAGCTAATTAGAATATATACAAGCTATATTAGAATATATACAGAGATAAGTACATAAGTATTAACTTATGTACCCATCTCTGTATATATTAGACCTAAGCTAATTGACAACCCGCCTATCAAACGTCCCTCAAATTTTTTGAAAGAAAAGCGCACAAATATTGAACGAGATCAAGTAAGTCAAGTCAGTATTTGCACTTAGAAAGTGATCCTTACTCGTAGTAAACAATGCAAGAGCAACTATACAGGTAAAATACTATTTAAGTCGCAGTAAGTGCGAAAATTGTGACTTTTCGTTTTGTCTAACCCGCAATGTGTTTTAAAAATGCGTCATTTTTTAAATAAAAAACATTAAAGTCTGGAATCATATAATCGACACGATACATCGGTTTTCATTTGATCTCGAAATGAAAGCCCCGTATCTACATAAGAAGTAGTATGTTTGTTGATAGATGTTATCTACAAATTGATTTTTTCGTCAGCCTCAGAGCATACATACCCACCGCTAATTTTAATTAAATGATCGGGGACGGCTTATATCGTCTCAATTTAGGGATTTACTGCGACTGCATGGCGCTCCAGCTCATCGATGTAGGGCTCTTGTGGTGGCTCCCCTATGAGGGTGCCAACCCTAAGTAGGCCACTATGATTCACTGAGGTTTAAGTGGAACACATTTGAAATCCAATGCGATCTAAAACAATCCATCTATATTCTGTATGTATTGTCTCCCATGAGATTAGAATGATTTTTGCTCGTTGCAAAGCATTGTTCGCAACAATGTTTTAGGTTTAGGTAATGTATATTGGGTGACTTTTAATTAGTAGCGAAAATTAAGTATGTGAATTAGATCACAAAACTGATAAAAATTCCTCAAGGATCATAAACCTAGGCCAAAATATGAAAAATAAATGTTGACTCTCTATATAACTTGAACTATACTTGCCCGTACACAGGGGCAGGGAACCTGATGAGTGACCAAAGTGGCAACTTATCACGAGCGTTTCCGTGCTTAGGTTCGTTAAGTTCTGGCTGTTCTCGATTGACTACAATCGTTAAACCAATAATGAAGTTCACCACACGCTTAAATATATCTGCAATTCGGAAGGAATAGCTGAATGCTTTACTTTATATGGGTTCCTTGGGGAAAGTTGTCCAGTTTCATGGATAGAACCATCTTCTAAAGTTTCGCTAACTACTTAAAGTCAGACCATGTAGTCCCTCACGAATGCGAACAAACCTTTTGTTGACGGAACTTAAACTAACATTTAATGTATGTTACCATAAATATGCTTACAGGTTTGTACGAGTGGATTATATAATTTAAGTTCTCAGTTTAGAGGTAGACACTCTTAGCTTGTGCAGTGCACTATTCGGAATCGATCAGGTTACGTTCATGATGCGTTTTCTCGTGGCTATTGTCGATCGTGGACGCAGCGATAGGAATAAGAAGGAAAGAATAAGTTAAGTCAAGGAGGTCGACATTTTTAACGATTAAAAATTTGAATAGCTATACAATACGGGTACTTTTACTAAATGTAAGCCCGAGAAATTGGATTAAGCAACGCATTTCAGAGATTGACCCGTCTACATATTGGCAGCGTCTAGTGAGGTTGTCGGTCGTCGTCTTGGCCGGCCGACACGGGAATTCGATTAGGGGTCGAATAATTGCTCACGTGGCCGCCTTCCGATCTTCCGTATAGATACGTAATCTACCTAAACCCAGGCGTATAACTCGATTTTCTACGAGATCTGCTGTATAATTTGTTCTACACTAACTGCCTCTGCGAGGTGTTCATGGAATTTTGTTATGATCTATTTTATTAAAATCGAGACTTGAAAGAATAAGTTAAAAATAACTTTAAAAAATGGATTTGAAAGCTACTTTAGTCATGAAAATATCTTTTTAACATCCTCTGAAACATACTTACCTAATTTCTAGGTTTCGTCCCTTTATAAGACTGTTCGGTTTTGGATTCTCGAAGCAAAAACCTGATTCTACTCGAGAGGACCAAAATAAGTGTGAGAAAAACTAAAAAGTTAGAAGATACTTTTGCTGTTTATTGCAATGAACTTAAAAGATTGTTTGAACATACTTACGTTCCTATGGAAGATATATCTACATATTTTTTTATTTAATAAAAGGATTTTAATAAAATATCACATTTTATTTATCGAATTGTAAGTAAAAGTATTCAACTTTAAGTTAAAGATTTTACTTAGGTAAGTCGGTTTGGTCGATATTTATAGAGGAAATACTCATTATTTTGTCAACCAAATGTTATTTTTAATAATCCGTATATAAAAAAAATAACCAAAGTAGCGCAGTTGCAATACCGTTTACTTAATAATTGTTTTAAAAAAAGACAAGACTCTATTTAATCTATTTTGTTCAATTAGTAGGTACTTTTTATATACAGTTAAAAAAGCATGGTTAAATATTTTTCTCTAATTTGCTTAGAAATACTTCTGTGTAACTTCTCACAAGACTGAAGAATTAATAAATATTGATAATTGTAGCAAAAGCGTTGTTTCAATTTGAAAGTTTTTTTTTTCCTGATCGGCTTGTGTTAGTGCACTGCTGGCCTCTCCCTATGGCACGCCGCCGACAGTGAGCTCGGTCATCAGCTCATCGCCAACCACTCACTGCCCGTTACCTTACGAATATCGTCACCCCACCAGTAACAGGGCGCGCTCGGGCGCCCTACGCTACGTTCGCCGATTCGCGCTCTCCATTCTAGAACTCATCTGCCCAACGGCCATCGGTTCAACGGCAGTCATGAAAAGACCATTATTTTTAATATTCTGGAATTTTAGAGAATTCCCAGGAGTTATTTATTCGAGAATTCTTGAGCTACGAGTTACCATATTTCATCCATTGCCATGCAAACCAAAAATTGATTGAAATAAATATGAAGGAATAAACCAAAGATCTAAGGTTTTTCTTATCGCTTTTCTCCCGTTGTAGAGCAGAAGCAGGGAGCTGCAACAGGCGTCGGAGCAGGGAGCGGCAACAAGCGTTGGAGCAGGGAGCGGCAACGAGCGTCGGAGTAGTGGAGCAGGAACGAGCTTCGGAGCAGCGGAGCAGCAACGAAATTCGGAGCAGGGACCAGCAACGAGCGTCGGAGCAGCAGAGCAGAAACGTGCTTCGGAGTAGCGGAGTCAAGTTCAGAGCAACGGAAAGGACGTCAAAGATCCGCGGCGCCGCAGCCGCCACTTTCTACCAGAACTTAGTTTTTTTCAGGTAAGTTCAAATCCTGGTGCAGGCTTGTACCACTAAATTCGTCTTTTCGGATTTCTAATTATCACTTGCTTAACGGTGAAGGAAAACATCGAGATGAAGCCCGTCCAAGAAAATTCATTTTTAGAAAGACGAGCGATCCACCAACCAGCATTGATCCCCTTCGTCTTTCGAAGGGAGACCTGTGCCCCTTGGTGGGGACGTATATGGGCTGATAAAAAAAATGTTTTTTTTAAATATATTTTAAACCAATATCATTCGCAAATAATTTTTAGAGAAAGAAAAATATTCGGCGCGAACCACTCCTGGGGTCTCGTGGGCACTTGAACCCACGAGACCCCAGGATTAGATCTTCTGGTGCTCTAACCAACGTATGTGCTTAATCGCCGCTTGACTTGAAGGCAATACATTTATACATGTTTTAAATTCAAAGCCAGTTGAGGTAGGCAAAGATGACTGCTTAATTTTAATTAAGATTACGCACTTTGGTGTACTTAGAAAAAAATAATGATTTATTAAAAGTATCAAATCGTCAAATTCGACTTATAAATCACAATTGCCCTAATAAAAAGTTTAATAAACTAGGTTGTCACTTCATTGCAGAGTTATTGTGGGAGTACTCTAAGCGTTTCAAAAATACTAAGTATCATTCGATCGAAAAAGTATTCAAACTATTTATGGAAATCAAATATTGATCGCTGTTGGCTGAATTAATTGAATAAGTGACGAATCTTTTTCTGTGCAAATTGTCTATCCGCCCTTGTACTTGTGAGGTGACATCCAGTTCTACTATTGGCTAAACAATTTTACATTTTAAATCAAGTCGTAAAAGTGCAGTAGGTGAATCGAATGAACAAATTTTCGCAAGGCAAAATAATTGCAAAACATTCACCATGGTTAAACTTTGGGATATGAATCTACCTTTAATAAACAGTTTTGAGAAATAGCAATAGAAGTTAAAAAAAAATTTTACATTGTGATATTAGTTATTAATTTGACGGCATAATAACTAATATCAAAATAATATTAGTTTGACGGCCGGTTTGGTCGAGTGGTAGTGGCGCTGCCTCTTGACCGATGGGTCCTGGGTTCGAATCCCAGTCGGTGATAATATTTGTGTAAAAAGCAGATGTTTGTCCTCGCGTCATGGGTGTTTGTGTCTGTCTTTATGTATGTTCCAAGGGACCCATGACACAAGGGATAACCTAAGTGTGGGCCTTTGAGTGTGTAGCGTGTTATTTTATTTTGTTGTAAAGAAAGTTGTTCAGTTTAGTAGGCTGATACATATTCTCAATTTTTCCTAAATCATTTTAATCATTCCACAAACATAGGCTATCTCTGAAGGAGAAGAAACTTGTGTCTACTTAAAGTATTAGAGATACTATCTCGTAAAGGTTTCTAGTAGAACTGTTCCTTATACCAACTCGTAGCTGGGTAGGTTGGTCCTTGTACTATTAGATTTCAAACGCTGCGTTCATGAGGCCAAAGCAGAGGCCAGCACATCAGCTTACCCCAATTCATTGAAAAACCATTATTATCGCAACGAATACACATACTGATATGCAAGTTACGCATGGATAACTTGATATGCAGCCCTCTGTACATCTAAAAGCATTTCTGAAAATATTAATTTAAATTATTTTTATTGAATTCCTTCTAAACAAACTTTGAAATGGGCGCAACATAGGTTAAGATCTTTTATGAAATACTAAACGAGCAATATGTGTACAATATTAAGTGATTTTATTTTTGAAATACAAGCATTTTTCCTAATTAAAACGTAGGAAATTAGATAGATAGATAGATAAAACCTTTATTTAACTGACACATTATACACAATTACAAAAACAAAAAAATAAAGTAAAAACATTTGTATCTTAACGATTAATTACGAGCATATTTGTTTTTTTTCGTTCTCCAGCGAAAGTGACATTTTTATTATTAGGTTGATATAATAATTATAAATCCATGGAAGAACATGGACGTCGTTTTTGACCAGATTGTTTTTTTTTGCATTTAGAATACGTAGACGTACACCTACTGTCACATTGTTTTAAAAATGGAACTACCAAAGAAAACTTTATAAATAAGTTGGAAGACAAGCTTATTAAATACAGCCCTGAAACCATCAATCGCGCGCTCAATTTGCATTTGAACTTACAATGTGGAGACTCAGGCTAAAAATAATGAAAATGTTATTGATTTCGATCTACATTAATCCGTTAGTCAGGAAAATTAAGGTGGTGGTAATCTGTTGCTTTAGAATATCGTTGTAATATGCATGAAGTTTGTATGTGGGAAGCGGCACGTGGCGTGTCTATAAACTGGAGTTCACTCATTGCACATTAATGGATAGCTCGTATGCACTTCGATGTGCGCATAATAAATTTATTATTAACTATCAGTCTCAGTTGCAACTTTCAAGGATTCTATCGAACAAAGCTGATGGGGGATATAATTTCTACAATAGATATGACGACTTTGATCGCTGTAAAGATTGCTTTAAGTGGGTACTTTGCATTTTAAAGTTTACGTTTCCATAAAAGAACTTCAACGTAAGTTCTACATAATTAAAAACGTTCAAATGTCGTATGGTTTACGGATTAGTTATTATAGTGTAGTGGGTAGTTGCAAGTCAGGAATAGCTCGGTCGCTGCATTATTCTTCGTAGTATATAGGTACAATTCTTGATTGGAGCAGGCAAGCCGATTGTGCAAATATTACACGACAAGCTTCGGCCGGTTGTCATTATTAATTCTAGCTATCCCGGTAGGCGCTCCTCGCATATGAATGAGAGATTTCAGATGGTCCGTCAGTCGTGGACACTCATAATTGATCGTATTAATGCCAATTTTGATGGCTGTAATTAACGGTTATTTTCACTATTTTAAACATATTATAACGGGTTCTTATTACGATTTAGGTTTAAAATGAGTATCCGATACTTCGGCGCTGTTGCAAGCACCGTGATCACGGATGAACCGGAGAAATGCGGGTTGTGTTAAGAAGCTCTTGCGGGTACACATATTTTTAAACCTAAATCGTGGTAAGAAACCGTTATAATATGTTTCAAAATAGTAAGTATCTACATTAGTTTTAAATGTTACATCAGAGGTTTGCATCGACAATCAATAATAGGTCGGACTTCAGGAAGAGCTTCGATATAAGTTTATGTAGAATATGTTATATGTGAAATATATTGGTAGTTGCACATTATAGATTGACCATGAGTTGCAATTATACAAATACAAAGTAGGGTTTAAGTAGTTTTTGAATTGAGTTTTTCTATGAAATCTGTTGATATAGGTAATTTGCTATTGTGCGGTGCTGTACCTACTGTATTTTCAATCTTAATTATGTAGGTAACTAATTTACTCGTGCGTAATCACTAATCATATATTAATAGCCGTTTCGTACAAGATTTAATCATTATGAAAGTTGTTATTTAAAATGAGAAATTTTCTACTTATACTACTCAAATTTTCTGCTTAAAAATTACAAAGGTATTATTTCTAAACGATTTGTATAGGCGTAGGTATTGAGTCGTAATTACTCATAGAATTTCAAGTATTTTTCAGCATTCAGGACTCCAGATGTACAAACTTTTACTAGGTTAAACTGAGCAACTTCTATTTAAAACCTAGATTGTTTTAATCTAGCTCACAAGCTTTCTCATGCTTTATTTATAAAGTTATAGCGTAGTCTTCAAGCAAAATGTCTTTAAGGAAATAACTAGTAGGTAGGTAAAAAAAAACAAAGACCTAATTCTACCGATAGTCCTGCCCACAATGATATACGGTGCTGAGACATGGACGCTCATTATGAAAACTGTCCACAGACTCAGAGTTGCATAATGCTTAGCATGGATCGCTTTGCATGGAGAGCCATGGAAAGCGATCCATGCTAAGCATCCTACTGATAGACTGCATATCGCATACTGAGATTTGAAACCGTATCAAAGTACCTACAGGATATCGGAAAGCGCCTGGTAAAAATCACGTGGCAGTGGGCGGGACATGTTGCTAGATGCACACGTAGTAAGAGCATCATAGAATAGATCATCTATGGAGCATCATAGAATGGATTGAAAATTGGCTGGTCGTCTACCAGCAAAGCTGAACTAACCCGAACGTGTGATATAATTATCTTATATCACCATATCACATAGCGTTAGTACAACACAGGCGGAACGATATCGACATGACAAAATTATCATATCACGCGTCCATGTTAGCTATGCAGGTCGACCTATAGCTACATGAGTCGACGATATTCTGCCTTTGTCAATCCTAGAAGCATCCCAGAAATGTAAAAGATAAGATAGAATTTTAGATGCTGAGATCTATTTATATTGATAAAGTATGCAATTTTTATTTACCTATGTTTGCCAATATTTACCTATCTCACTTCATGATCCATTTTCATTTATTAAATTTTTTGTTATAGTAATTATTAGCCACTGTGGTTCCAACGGAATATCAGCGCTATACCTAAGGTAGAGCACCGAGTTGGAACCGTTTTTGTTACTGTAGCACAAATCGATATAGATGTACAATATTCTTGTGTTGTAATTTAATTGATAAGCTGTTATATTTGTGTGCTAAAGATACAAAATAAACGCTGTTTATGTCTACTTTTTGAGTTTGGCGTAGGCACGCGTAAATTCTTTTTAATTTTTAATGGGTTATTATAAATCTAGCTTTCAATAAAATATTTGTAACAGAAGTTGACACCGCCATCAAAAAGGGTTGATTTTTTTTTAAGAATCATGAAGTAGGTTACTGGTAAAGCAATAGTATAACTTCAGACAGCAAGATAATAGAGAGAAACACTATTTTTTGATGTCACCACGATTAATTTTCAAAAACCCTGTCTTAGTGCTCGCTTACTTTATAAAAGGATCTTCAGTGTACGTACTTTTAGACCTACCTGGGCCCCGATTCTGTAACTTTGTGTGTCAATGAAATGGAGGCCATTTTATCTGTTCAGGTGGCGAAATTGAGAACTATTTAATTTTCATATACTAGCTGACAGCCATCCCAACCAGCAGCGCCACCGCCAACCGAACGTAAAGTTGCAAACTACCTAGCAACTGAAAATTCAGTTGGTGGTGGCGCCACCAGTCAAAGCAGTTGTCATTAGATGTATGAAATTTGGATAGTTCTTAATTTCACCACCTGGTGAGCTATGATGATCGCCATGACATATGATCTCACGCGCTTTCGCATGGTCACGTGGCTGTTTCAACCAATGAGATTACGAGAAAGCGTCACGTGACCATGACATAACGCGTGAGATAATATGTCGTGGCGATCATCATACGCCTGCTGAACGGATAAAATGGCGACCATTCCGTCGACACACAACTGAAGTTACAGAATCAGGGCCTTGTTTAGTATGTTAAACGTCAGCCACAGTACGTCAGTGGACAAAAAAGGAATCATTAAAATCGATTCATCCAGTAAAAAGTACCTATCCATGTTTATAATAGGTCTTTACATATGAAATTGGCGATTTTTATCAAGCTTTATTTTATTCATATTTTATTTAATTGAACAGCTATTACTAAGGCAATCAGTTGATTGCTTTAATTTTAAGGAGAGGCAAAACTGTTTTTCATTTCTTATACTCTGAAAGTGGGCCAGTGTTTCCCTAATTAGCGTGCAGAAAGTGGATCATCGCTGCTCTAAAGCAGAAAGTAATTTATTTTTTAAATATGTGGTAAGAAGTTTAATTACCAGGCTTCTTTATTTCCTCGTATTTGAAATGAAAAGTAGAGTGTTTAACTCGGGTGAACGGCACCCATTTCTGCCTCGAACTATTGGCGCTCTTACGAACTCGTCAGAAATGGGTGCCTTTCAGCCCTCGGTTAACAATCTACTATTTCATGATCTGACCTATGCTCCTTAAGGAAAATTATTTAATGAATGTAGTAAGCTGATACACATTCTGAACTTTTGCTTAATAATTTAAAGTCACCTAATTCATAACCGTCACTTTTTTATTTTTTATTTTAACATCATTTGGTTGAAATTAATCAATGAAAGGTATCTGATTTGCTTTTCAATTAGTGGAATATAATTTGTTTAATCTAGTCCATCGGCGTATGACAGCCGCTCACAAATTGGGCTGCTAAAGAGGAGTTACAACTGGGCGGTCGTAACTAGCCGTTACCGTTTATTACCCCCTGGGTACTATTGATAATAACAGATGTGTTAATGTCACTGACAATATCACAAAATACATTCGAATTAGTAACTTGCATTAGCGCTTGGGCGATTGAGACGGTAATGCAAGTGCTTCTCAAGATCATAGTTATATAGAGTTTAGGGTTAATCGAGGCAATTGAAGTGATTCATAATGTGAGGAAGAACCAAAAATCTAGACTTAAGTAAATATTAATGTGTAAAACATATAATAATTTCAGCAAGACAAGACAAACAAGTAGACAAATAAACTGAGTAAGAAGGTCATAAAAAAATATTATAATTGGTAAACTCGAAATATTCAGAGAAGGAAAGTTCCAGTGGCGAAACCATCCAGTTTCTTCCGGACATAATTTGACCAGGTAAGATTCGGCCTGGTATTTGATAGATGAAACTTTTAAATTGTATGTAATTGTTATTTCTATAAAAAAATTAGGTATTTAAAAAAATTTACCCACTTCACAACTGTAATTTATTTCATTAATAACTAAAAAGGGAGAAATAAAAGTGTTAAGTACCTTAAAAATAATCTATAGTAAAATATTAAAACTATTTTTTGTAGGTCGTTCCAAATATTTCTTTTTTCTTTTATATTCTTTTTGCTGGCACTGACTTCAAACAATAGTTCGCTTATTCACTTGATTTTTTTAAAGATAGAACTTTTATTTCTCCCTTTTTAGTCTGAAATAAATTACAGTATTGAAGACGGTTTAATTTTTTAATTACATTCATCCGGACCGCTACTAGCTATGTCAGTTTAAATATACAACAAACTACCACATAACATTAAAAAAAAAACAACTGACCAGATATTTATAAAATCACTAAAAGAAATTTTAAATAAAAGTGTTACTACACTGTAAATATATAATCTGATAAATCCTTTTTAAGTAATTAAATAGCAAAGCATACACTTTACACTGAATTTGAAAAATTACTAGCAATAGACACTATCCAGCATGTAATATAAATAAACTAATGCAATAGTATAATATTTACTGATTAATTAGAAAAATATCATTCGTTTATTAAGCCCAAGATTTACGATTTATAAGTTTCATTGTTTAAGTAAGAATTTTATAGTAAGCAGTAGCTACATTAGTTAACTTTAAGTTGTAAAATAAATGAGTTTTACGACTATTTCATCCACTTATTTACTGTGCCCTCAAGGTTTCACATTTGAAGACCTCCTACACAATGTGTAAATTTTAATTACCTTATAATTGAGCACCTACTGAATATCATATACAAAAACTGCAATTCTGACAAAATTACACAAATATACTATACAAGTCAAATTGATAACCTCCTTTTTTTGAAGTTGGTTAAAAAGGAATGAATGATTTACTCAGTGAACACTTGCTTTATAAGCAAAATTCTCGTAACTTTTTCTGTGGACTCTGTGTCTCCGTTTCCCCGACAGAGAACCAAGAGTGGCCCGTTTGATTTGGAGAACGAGTACTTACCACGAATCCGTAGTTCAGTAAGTAGTTTAGGGCGCAAACCTATTTGTGTCACACCCGTTCCCTTAACAGGAGTATTACGCCAAGGCGGTATGCATTTTTTCAACTTTGAGCAATCAAAGGTGTAGTCTACGCCCTAGAAACTGAGTTAGTCAAAAGATTAAGCAAGCAAACAAGCAAAGACTAGTGTATTTTTCAGACCCGTGCTGCAGTCTCAAAGGAATAATTTTCTTTTCAGAATAGGTTTCCTGTAAATGCAAAAGAGCATTGTACACCTGTTACCTATTTTGTTTTCCGTTTTCTTTTTTCCTTGTGGAAAAATCTATGTTTTATTTTATTTATTGTGGTTTATTTTAACTTAACTGGGAATACTAGCTTTTCGGCCGCGGTTTTGTTCGTGTAAAACCCACGTTTTTAACCAATTCGCCTACTACTTCTCCATGTGCAAAAAATTAACGTTTTCCGTAAATTTCAACATAATCTCGCGCGTCATGCCACTCAGATGACGGTGAAACTTCACTTTTACTGCGCGAGGCCACATAAAGCTGACCTTGTGCTTGACGTGCTGGACAAAATAATTATTTTGACATATTAAGTTATTTTTCGACGGGAACAAAGTCGCAAGCGTAACGATAGTAAAAGTGGTTCTAACATTAGGTAGGTACATTAATAATATTAAACATAATTACTACTTGCACATGTCAAAAGAAAAGAAGTGACTCGAAAACAAGGCAGACGAACACAAAAAAATTGATAGTATCTACACTTACGGTAACTCACCGGCACCGTAAGTGTAGGCATACCGATCTGGTCAAAATCAAATAACAAAAGTTTACAGGAACATTATTAAGAACGTTTTTCTTTCAATCCTAGACGACCGTGGAAGAAGCTTTCTTTCGTCAATCATTCATATCAATCACAGCAGTGAAAAAATCCCAAGTTTGTCAAGTAAGGAACAGCTTAGCAAAAACTGAAACCCTGAATTCAGACCGTCATCCTTAATGATTTTCCAGTGAAACTTTCCTTAGAAAAATATTTAATTTATAAAAGTAAAACATGAAAACCAGTAATGTACACCGCATTTAACGGCGCGGCGTATTGTGTCCCCACACGCGAGGCGCTCCACGCAGGGTTTCGCGGAACATTGCGTAGCGCCAAAGTAGGTAAATAATGACTTGTAGCCTTTCATGTTATGGATAGATTCCAACATTTAAGTATTTACTAAGCAGTCCCATACACCCTGATATACCTTGTGACAGTTATTATACATTATTTCTCTAAATAAAAAGTAAGTTGTCGCCGTCCCATCCGACCACTGCTGGTGATCAGTCAGATTTAATGTCCAAAGAGCCTTGCGTTACAAAAAATGTGTAACCCGCTTATAAGGAAATTATTGCGCGCACGAAAGAGGGCTATTGTCATGAACTCACGAGGATAAGGAGAAGTGCAGAAAAAAAATTCTTACATAATTTTAATCGGCGAATTGCTAAGTATTCATGAATACTAAGCATTTGTAAATGAGATCATGAAGATATTTAGAATGAACAATATAATGTTCTAACGTAGTTATCGTTAAGTATTTATTGCTTTTATACAGCCGTTATACAGTGAAACATATAGTATCAAACCTACAAAATCGTTTGTTTTACGATGATCGTAAAATTTGCAGAAGCTTTTACACCATGCGTGTGGTCGAGTTTACGAATATATTTCACTTGCAGTAAACAATTATTATTAATAGTTGAAGCTGTGCTGACTCTACACATTAATTTAATACAATATAATTATCGTAATATATTATAAAACAAAGCCCCCTGCCGCTTCTGTCGGTCTGAACACGATAAATTCAAAAAGTATTGAACGGATTTTCATACGGTTTCCACCAATAAAAATAATAATAAAAATAAAATAATAAACGCTACACACTCAAAGGCCCACACTAAGGTTTTCCCTTGTGTCGTGGGTCCCTCGGAATACACATAAAGACAAACACAAACACCCATGACCCGAGAACAAACATCTGCTTTTCACACAAATGTTTGCCCCGACTGGGGATCGAACCCAGGACCTGTCGATCAAGAGGCAGCGTCACTACCACTCGACCAAACCGGCCGTCGAATGAGCAATATAATGTTCTAATGTACCAATGGACGGATTAATTCAAGAGGAAGGTTAAAATGCATAATACATTCCCAAAATTCCCATGGGAACGAAGTCCCGGGCGGGAAGCGTGTATTATATTTTAATTGCATTTCCTTTTTTATGTGCGTTTTTTTCTGTGTCTCAACTTACATCCTGGGATCATAAATTATGGTCATATTTATCTCTGATAGTCTCGTTATCGTGAAGATTGACTGTTACCACAACCAAAAGATCTAATGCTACATGACTGCAAATCTGTCTTTGCGTGATTTAAAAAAGTAAATACAATATCTACTCGATTTCTTTTATTTACAAAACCATTATTCTTAACATTAGAAATAACCTTATAGACCGACTTTATGTCGTAATAAGTTAACATATTTTCTGTCCATAAGGCAGTTTTATTTTCGCCACCAGAGATTAAATTAACGAGAAGCGAGTAGAGCTTGGAAGTGGATACAAGTTGTTTTATGCAATAATCTATGTAGAGAATTGAGACCTCGTCGGTGTTTCATATAAATCAGAATCAACTGTCAATAACTCTTTTATTGGCACGGAATCTGCCGGCCATCTACATTAAGTAAAGCTTTCATGACCGAGAAAATAGTCAATACCTAACAATTAAGAAAGAGTCTAATTGAAATGACCTGAATTATTTCGCTTTTTCAATTTCTTTGAAACGAGCCCCAAGCAAGCACATACTCGTACTACATAACGTAGCTACGCGTTTATTTAAAAACAAATACCTACGTAGAATTGTACGTGTTTACAGGAAAACAGAAAATTGATTAAAAGTTTGGATTTTAGTTGAAGCGGAATGTAAGCGAATACTTTAATTAAGTGAAATTAATATCACTCTGCGGTATCAAGAGACCTAGGAACTAAATGTTGAGCGAAGCGTTTTAATTTATTAACCAATAAACATAGGTATTAAAGTGAATGTACGGGTCCGCAAACCTTGCATAGTTATGAAGATTTATCGTTTCCATCACCTACTTATTTCCAACATCTATAAATAAGCTTACCTACTTATACATATGTATAGGTATACTAAGCTGTAGTTAGTTACCTACGTATTGGCGCTTGTATTTTACCTACCTGCCCATTGTTTTACTTTTGTATTATATTCTCACCTGCTCTTGCAATGGCGCCGGTTAGCGACGAATAGTAATAAAAATCCCTTTGATAATGTTTGTTAGCGAAACTTTGACATGTAAATGAAACTAAACAACGTTTCCTAAGAAATCAATAATAAATACTACCTTTAAAATAATCAGCTAATTCATATAGTCTGTTTTCGTATAGGTACCTACCAAGAAATTCGATATTTAATAATTTTCCACGTTATAAAAACATATGAGTCACCAACTTCAATCCCAACAACAGTTCGCAAATGACACTCATTTATTTAGATGATGTTCTGGTTTGTAGTAATTTTTTTTGTTGTTTTTTTTAAAAGCGCTGAATAATTTTCGATAAAATTTAAATGGGACCACCTCTGAAGTATACTCTTTTGAATAAAAAAAGAATTTTGAAAATCAGTCCATAAGTAATTGGCGGAGAAATCGGTGAACATATATAAAATAAAATATTTTAAACAAAAAATTGACCCGCCTTCAAAAAGGGTGAAATATTTTTTTAAAGCTATGTTCACGAGTAAGTAGTGGTTACGGGTAAAACAGTAAATAGGTGAATTCATAACGGAATATGGTAAATAGAGAGAATTTTTTTTTTGACGTCGGCGCCGACTCGCATGGCATAACTATCTTAGTTTTTATACTGCCAAAAAGCTTGTGCGAATACTTATTTCATTAAACTAGGTCCTGTTCAAACCGGCGCCGACGTCAAAAAAAAATTCCTCTCTATTTACCATATTCCGCTATGAATTCACCTATTTACTGTTTTACCCGTAACCACTACTTACTCGTGAACATAGCTTTAAAAAATTATTTCACCATTTTTGAAGGCGGGTCAATTTTTTGTCAAAAATATTTTATTTCATTATTTTTAAAGGTTATCATTTATCATTCATATAACTCCCTCGTAGATCCATACTAATATTATAAATGCGAAAGTAACTCTGTCTGCCTGTCTGTCCGTCTTTCACGCCTAAACTACTGAACCGATTTTGATGAAATTTGGTACAGAGATAGATTAGAGCCTGGGAAAGGACATAGGCTACATTTTATCCCACAGTTGGGCACGATTTAACCTGTAGTCCACTCGGGCGGAAAGCTAGTTTATTATAAAGCACTAAATCACTCGAGATTAAAGAGCGATATAGTGATCAATTACCTACTTTCACCCCACGGAAAGATATGAGGTGGTGATATTAATAACCAGTCGCAAGATGGCAAGAAAGATACGGGGTAGTACAATTCTCAAACCGATCGCCAGATGGCATGAAATATATGGGGTGGTGGGTGATATTATCAACCGATTACCAGACAGCAGGGAAGATGTGTGGTGGTAATATACGCTACCGGTCACTAAACGGTAGATCCCCACAAAGGAGCCCCAAAAAACAACTTAAAAGTCTCAGGGAACTACTTCATTTTTGCTTCGTTTACATTGATGACCTATTATCATCCACATATATGACCGCAAATTTCAGTTTTTTTTTTATTTTTGACCTAAACTACTGAAGCGATTTCGATAAAAGTTTTATGGGATCAATCTGGAAGTAGATGCTTCCGAACTAAAAAAAAATTGTTGAAATCGGTTTACAAATAACGGAGTTTTGAGGTAACAAACATAAAAAAAAACACCCGAATTGAGAACCTCCTCCTTTTTTTTGAAGTCGGTTAAAAAAATACATTCAGTCGAACATAGTACCTCCTCCTATTTTGAAGTCGGTAAAAATCAAAATTCTAGCTAAGTGCGCTTATAGCTACTTTTACCTATGGGCTACCTTTAAATTAGTAAACAAAAATTATAAGAGTGTGAATAAGCCCACTAAACTTATAACAACTTTTCCCAAGAAAATAGGACAAAATATGTAAAGAAACCTTTTTCTATACAACTTGTGCAATCGACTGATTTCGCTAATTAGTTTAAGTTAACCCCATATGGCCCTACAAAAAACATTATACAGGTTGAAAAAGAACCTCCTAGCTTTATTGAAAATCCTGAACCAGTATCACTTACTGAACACTTTTTATTTTATTTTTTTTTATTTTTTGGGCGGGAGAGGGGGGAATTTTTTTCCTAAACGTAGACACCACTCGGGCGCACCCCCCGAGCGCTACCCGTACCCCTCGAGTGCCTGGTGTAGAAGTAATGTCTACGTTTAGGCAAAAAATGAATTATTCCCATTGAAAAAATACTTATTAAAAATTTTTTTTATGTGTTTTTTGAGTGATACGACGATTTTGAATATAGCTAGGAGGTTTGTTTTCACCCAGTATACTCTGACACAACACTACGTACTAGTAATATGGAAATTTATCTTCATAAACTTTCCAGAATCATCATCTAAAACCAACTTTGGAAGTAGAAATTTGATTCATATAGTCAGTAATTATCTATGGTAAGGTAGGTAGGTGAAGAGGGTGGAGAGGGTCGGTTGTATTGCGAAGTGAAAGCGAAGCAATAGTGGTAGGTGGCGCCCTCAGCGATTTATTGTTTTTAATAATAACGTGAACCCGTCACAAAGAGAACAAAAGTTGGCGGTAGAGCGGTGCGCTAACCATGCAGTTAGAAATACTTGGAGCGCCTAGAACGTGTTTTTAAAAGTAATTTTAAATATGGTAGAGTAAATAAAAATGTGCTTGTATCACACAAATGTTATTTAGAGGCTTTAGTTTAGTTTTTATAAATCATGGTTTCATTAGAAAAGTTATGATATGAATACAACCGATATCGTTTCATCGTTACATTCATTTTCCACTGACTTAGTGACTCTAAAAAAAAACTGTTGAAAGTTGTTCAGTTTTGTGGGCTGATTCACTCCTCAATTTTCATCTACTAATTTACTTTTAAAGTCATCCAATACGGGGAGGCAGATATGTCTACGCACGCATTGAGAAGCCTGGAAAAATACCCAATTGGGTGCTTTTGCAATAGGTATATTAGCGTGACAGTCCGTAGCTATGGAAACATTTTTAGCCGGCGGATTAATGTTTTCGTTTTAGTTTTGTATAAGGTGACATATCTCGGGTCGTCGTCGTCAGCAGCCCACGAGTAACGTACATGTCTATAATGGTATCTTAACAATAAAATAATTGTCACAATTTTGGCCAATCTATATCTCATTTCTATTTAAAGAGAAAACGAGGCAGGCCATTGTGACAGTTCATTTCCACCAGGACTGCTCCGTGGTGGGCTTCATGACCTTAGCTATTAGCTTAGTTTCTCATTCTATATATCGATATTGTGTTGTGTAGTACAATATCCTAGTCAAAAAGTTGTTATTTTATCTCCTGACTTTAATAAATAAATGAGTAAAGTACAACACCTACACTATCTCTATATAAACACTATCACTTTCACAACACAATACACAACACTGATCACATCGCAACATCGGCACACGTCGCAGGTGGTAGCTGAAAACCAGTTCTTTGTCGCATTCAGCGGCAAAAATTATCACTGAGCTACGACCTATTTCTGCAGCACATTTTTTATTTTATTTTTATGTACAATTTTATTATAATTTCATGTTTTTTAATACTTATATTTATAATTCCAATTTTGAAATTAAAATTTTTTATGTACCTAGCTTTGTGTGAGCATAAATAAAAGATTCATCTACATACAGTACCTTAAACAATAAAAAAATAATAGTACAAAGCTCTGTGCACAATTACCGCGTCTACTGCTCGTAGATCGCAGTTCGGTTCGAAGTCCCTCTGGAGCGGAGGCCCGTGGCTGCGATATTAACATTCGTACATTTCATCACACGCAGATTTTTTGCAATTTCCTAACTGTTGAATATACCTCGTATTGATTTTTTAATCGAAAAAGTGGCCAGTTCTCATGAAACATACCCCTACTCGTTTGGCTTCTTATTATTCATGTTTTGCGAACTTTGAAAGGTACTCAAAGAAAATTGAAAATTATGATTAGGTGCTAGTTACTTCGTACAACAGAAATCGAGTAGCAACAGAAACCGTTTACATATTAAGAGGTACTAAAGTTGCAAGTGGGTGTGCACTGCACAAGTTGCTCCTAACTACTTAGCTGCTAAATCTGTATGGAAACAATGGGTACAAAAGTATCGCATTTTAAATTGCTACTTCAATCAAGTGCAAAAAATTTTACAGCCAACAAAATATTCCAATGCAATTCCTACCACCAACCACTTAACCCATTTAGCAAATGACTCGCAGAAATATGATTACAGTGTTTTTTTTTCTTTTTAAAGCGACATTGTTTTCTTTAAAAGAGAAAAAAAGAAAGAGAGTGGCGGATTTGTGGCGTTGTTGTGGCATTCAGTAATTGAATTATATGATCGATTTTCCATTAAGATGGTTTATGGAATGAAATGTAAAAGTCTAGGAGGGGCAACTGCTCCTCTTTTTTATGATTGAGGTCGATGTACACTACGATGAAATTAAAAATTTCATTTATAACACAATTTATGACGAAGAATGACATTCAGGAAGTGGTTTCACTAATAAAGTTAATAAATCACTCGCGTATTGCTTCATTAAAATATCTCATATTTGATTCGTGAAAAAACTAAAATTAAAACGATCCATTTTACGAATATGGCGGACCTCTTCGGTCCGTCTGTCTATACTATGTGTATGTAGGCATGTGTCGGTCCAATATGTCGAACCAATATGAAAAAGGGAAACGTGAAAATTTGATGATTTCCGTCTTTCAACACACGTCCCGTGATTTCAATTAACGTCTTGTGCATATTGGAGGATAGCTTTTAAAAAGTGATGTATTGAGTCTCTCATATTTCGCTTTTGGCTTGTAGTGATGACATCGTCGGTGTCGCGTCGCCCTTTCCAATTACCCGTACGTCAGATCGCCACTTGTACATTTCGGAAGATAAACTCGCAGTACGAATAACATGTTTTAATCTTTTTACTCGGCGTCGTCGTCTAATCGTTATGATTATTGACTGCTGCTGGTCATCACTCTATTCTTATTCTCTATTCTGCAGAAAAGATACACGACGCAATGAAAATACAACATTAAATGTTATCATAATGACACATTCCTTTGGGAAATGTACATTTAAAATATGTCATTAACTTTGCATTTAAACACAATATAAAACACTATCTATCCGTGTATCTTTAATTTATTATAGGGCACGGCTCGCTTTTTGACGTGCAGCCATATAGCACCTTGTCGCGGTGAGCTTTTCCTATTTTAGGTCGATTGTTGTGGCAGGGTTTGAGTTAGAGATAGTCTGACAAAGTTGTACAAATGGGCTGTAAACATTAGCTGTAATTTTTTAAGCTTTCATCGCTTGTTTGTTCTGTTATTATTTTGTTGTCAGTTCCGTCGATTAGCGGCTTGCACCGTTTATCTTGATTGGCGATGGCTTGATGCAGAAACGTTAATTTCGGTTCACTTTGTTTTTTTGTGGCCTTTTGGTTTGCGTTACTCTTGAGCGAGGAATTCATAAAGTTTTAAAGGCACAACGACATTGCCTAGGCACGTTTATATGAATTCCACAAAATGTTTAAACGGATTCTTTTTACATTAATTACGTTTGATTATAATTGTACCTAGTTTGTAGTCTGCTTGTGTGTGTTTAGTCAAAAAAAGCCGCAGCCAATATGTAGAACTACAGAAAAGATAAATAAAATTCACGTTGTTACAAAAACTAATTACTAAAATCAATATCTTTTAATTTTCTGTTCAAGCTATTGGTTAAAACACAAAAAGTTATTTACCTATTCTGACTAGAGAATAAGTACTTAGATTAGTGAGTTAAGATTAAGTAGATTAGAGAGTTAAGGTATTAGTCTTATTTGAAAGAAATAACGAAAAAATGTTTATTTATGTAGACTTACAATGTAGACTACTTTTTTCTTATAGTTTCTTTCCTCCATAGAAGCTCAATACTCAATAGCTTTTTCAGTAGCTAATTTCTTCCAGTCAAGAAATCCCCTAGTGGGATATTATAAGTCTGCCTTTGTAAACTTTCGATTGGCCTTTTTATAATGCAAAAACGGCACGGCAAAATTGTATTACCATTGCCTCTTATGCACTAGTGATACTACAGAAGCTGGGAACATAGAAGGCAATGGTATAATACATAATACACATTCTCTCATGCCGTGCCGTTCGAATTAAAAAAATAATTACTGCAAACTTATTATCCTCTGTATTATCATTGTACAATAAATAATAAATACATAAACATGTCGAACATGTCGCTCCATACCGTAACATATTTTTAAAGCGTTTTACCTTACTAAGCAAATACTAGGGGTTGACGAAAAATAGTTTTTCATTTTACTATCAATTAGTAGTCGGATAAACATTAAAATACATAATCATATCTTAAGCGAATTTCGAATCTTGATTTAAGATATGAATGCTGATCAAAGTTACTGATCACTGTGATCGTATGAGAATTACTCGTACATATTTAATTTTCTGCTGTATAGTATCGATATAAATTAAAAAGTTAACTTTTAATCAAAATTGTTTTCTACCTAGAAGAAATAAAGCCCATGCGGAGTTCTCTTGAAACATATCACAATGGTAGTTGGTTTTGAAAGTTGCATTTGACAATTGACATGTCGGAATGGCTGTTGGGTCGTAAAATGGTGCCCCCCTGTTCGGTAGCCAGTGTCCGCCTGCTACCTTTACAGATCCATAAATATGCTAATTTCGCTATGACTTTTTTATAACTTAATTAATAACGTGTGTCGACTCGCCGTTATTACGTCAACATTATGATTTAGACCATTTTTATGTGCTACAATTTAATTTTGATGTTCGCATTTGCGTCGCGTGACCCAAACGTCGGTTTTGTCGTCACATACTTTTATGAGCGATGTAAAATAATGAAAAAATACCAGATAGCCACGTTTATGCGAGGCATTTGATTTAGGGCTCTGATGCTTTATGAGACCTTCATGTGTTTACATAATAATAATATTTCAATCGCACTTAAAAACTACATTTATGAATGAAAAATGATAGAGAATTTTATATCCTATTCCATTTTCTACAAATATTTTTTCAACAAAAGTATTATATTTAACATTTATTCCACATGTTCTTAATTTAACTAATATTTTTTGTAGCCTTACTCAAGAGTTACACAAGTGACAGACGTGGTCACGATGTTATTAAATAAATGCGAGTACCTATTCAATTTAATAATTATTTAATTACTTACTTATTAAAATAAAACAGGCTATATTAAAAAAAAATATACAATACAGTGCTTCTATTTTCTTATTGTCGTTCGGTAAATTTCGTATTTCGAATAAGTTGGTTTTCAAAGGACAAGACAGACATTCTTTGCCGAGACACGATACTTGAATAACCTTGTCAGATGATTCCTGCAGCTCGAGTGCCCTCGCGCGTAATGCGCCGCGGTTCTATGTCAAAATGTCAACATTGACAACGCCAGAGGGCGTACTAAGCCTTTGCGCGGGGCTCTCGCGCAATCAAAGTGAAGTTTCAGTGTCAGCCGAGTAGCCCGCCGCGCGAGTTTTTCGCCATCGTGCTCGAGCTGCAGTCATACATTCTGAGAATCCTACCTATCCTTTTCTACTATACCTATTATTATAAAATCTACTGATATTACAAAAGTGAAAGCTGTATCGATGGATATAGCGATGTTTGTTACACTAAAACAGCTAAACGGATTAGGTAGATGAAATTCTGCAGTAATATACTGCATTAACCTACACATTCAGAATATCACATGGGCTACATGAGAAAAGCTAGTAAGTAATTAGATTGAACGCTGCACTCGCACCCCAGAGCCATTCGCTGATAAACCGGTCAATGTGATTAAGAACATAGGTACACAGAGGCCAGAAACATGATAGGTGACCAAAGAGGCAACTTATCACGTGCATTTCCGTGCTTCGGAGGGCACCTTAAGCTGTCGGCTCTGGCTGTTAATGATTGAATACAGTCGTAAAACCAAGTCAGAGGCAATTGAGCGGTTAATAAACTCTGATACCAGGCTTAGACAAGTAAATCGGTTTACATCACCCACTTGATTGAAATAATCAAGGCCCCGATTTTGTAACTTCAGTTGACGAATCTTTGAATCTGATGTCGATGGAATGGAGGCCATTTTATCTGTTCAGGTGGCGAAATTTGGGTGAAATTGAGGACTTTTTAATTTTCATATATGTACTTGCTGACAACCAACCCTACAAGCAGCGCCAACGCCAACTGAACGTAAAGTTGCGAACTATACCTAGCAACTGAAAATTCAATTGGCGGTGGCGCCACCAGTCAAAGTAGTCGTCATTAGATGTATGATATTTGGATAGTTCTCAATGTCACTTCCTGAACGGATAAAATGGCGACCATTCCATCCACACACAACTGAAGTTACAGAATCGGGGCCTTGTATGAAAGAAGGACTTTTCCCAAGATCAATTTGAATCAGATTCAAACAATCAAAGAGAAAACAATCAACTGAATGCAAAAATTTCCTTGGGTGTAAAACTAAATAAAGCAATGTTGCGCCGTTATGAAGAGAATTTGCAAAATGTAACAACGTCATGTTCTCTTTTGTATATTTTTTTGAAATGCTGTTAGTCTCAATTAAAATTCTGTTCAACACAAGTTGTTTAGAATTTTTTATTTGTGGATTATGTTAGCAGATTCGTCAACAATTTGAATTGAATATTCGCGAATTTCAGCATGTAACCTTTCTTAATGCTTTAAGAAAACAGAAGCACTTGTAAGTTTCTTAACACCGAAAGCCCTCAATACCACGTCAAACGTGACATTTTAAACTTTGTACTTTTGTTTCATTATTTCGAATGTGTAAGACTTCAGTTGCCCAAAGTGAGCTGCTCTTGAATGCGTTTGTTTGTTTGTAGTTTTGAAATCAGTGTTATTTTTGAAATTATTTTTAGACCTTTGTCTCATCATTTAGCTATTTATCTAATTAGACCAGTTTCTGTTCTTAAGGAGTGACATGTCTAATAGAGTTTAAGGTAGCAGTCCGTGTGCGTTCTTTATATTTGTTTACTGTCCGACGAGGGCCTATTCTGTATATTTTATATGGCCCTGACTAAACACAGACAACTGGCTTCGTAGAACAACTTTATGTTACCACCGTATTTCAACATTCATTTACAACAAAGCTTTGTCTTTGTCGTTTTAAGCTAAATGGCGCGATATATTTTCGGGAGTGTTTATTTTTCAAAATAGTTAAAAGCGTTTTTACATGCGTGCGTTCCGTGTTCTCTACATGAAACTCGTGGGTGGAATTGAATTCTTAATATTATCGCCAATTTTAAATTCGTACCCAACGATGAATGGGTTTGTGTAGACTGAGTATAATATGTACATTTAGGTAGCATATCTTTTCTATCAAATCCTTAGAAACTCCAATGAGCGTTTGACAAATATTTTTCAACTTTTTTTACAGTAGGTACATGCTCTGTACGTTTATAAAACCAATATAAAAGAGCACAAAAACAACAACCTGCTTTTAACTAAAATTAAGATTATTTTCTTTTACATCCTTGTTGTGGTTAGAATAAGATAAGACACGACAAAAACAGCGATAATTCGGAATTTCGAATGTCCAAAATTCAGTGATAAATTGCATTTAATGCTATCAAGTCCGTACACTTTATCATTGTTGTGTACCTAAAGCAGTCCTTTTTCTAAAACACGGGGTGTAATTGACAGCTTAGCAAATAATTAAATGGTGGAATCTACCAATAGTCACTAGCGGCTACAAGTAATTATTTTTTCCCGGAAACGACAGTTTAGGAGTTTTCGTTTACCTACATTGGCGCTACCCAATCTACCACGAAACTGCCTGCGCGCAGTCTATGTACAGAGGGCCGCACATAAGATTACCATACGCGTGCACTCAGTGTTGTTATGATAAGAACAGTTTTGCGATGAAACTAGGGTAACCTGATACGCTTGCCTCTCTTCATGGTTTACGTGTTTTACGCTGTTTTATCGTTTGGAGTGTATAATGTCACCGGAAAATTGTAAAAACCGTAATAGGTATCACAATGTCACGAGTGAGATTATAATAACCCGCGATATTACAATGTGTCTAGTAAAATTATAAATTTGCAAAATTTTAAGGGCCGCCTGCATTAAATTGGATAAGTTAGGTTATTTTAGATTAGGTTAGACTTTTTAAGGTTGGGGTAGGTTAAGTTGCATTAATATTATAAAAAAGTCCGTAATTGTGAAAACAAAATGGGGCAGTTCACAAAGTACCGAGAGCTTATAATCTTACTGAGCAATATTACGGATTTCACAATGTTACGGTGACATATACGGATGAAAAATTTAATTTTAAAGCAGAAAAAAACATAAGAATTACAAATTATTCGGACGAAAAATCCACTGGAAAAATGTGTTAGTGGATTTCCTAAGTACATCCAATATAGTGGAACTAGAAAAAATCTTTCATTTCTAATAAACAAATTACGTTCTTTCAACGCCCATTCCTTGTTAGTCTCAATCCTCAAGGATCATTTCAATTTTAATTTCATTTTTGGTAGTTGACTCTTTATCACCAGCTCGCGGATTTGCACACAGTCTACATATCGTTACCAGCCCAGGTTCGTCCCCACCAATGGGCACGAGCATCCCTTCGTAGCAGTGAAGGGGGTTTAGGCTATAGTCCACCACTCAACTTGCTGGCCCAATGCGGATTGTTAGTTTTCTTTTTTTTTTTACCCGTATACGTCCCCTCCGAGGGGCACGGGCCTCCTTTCGAAACACGAAGGGGATTTAGGCCATAGTCCACAACGCTGGCCCGATTCGGGTTGGTGAACCACGCGTGTTTCGAAAACGAATTTTCTCAGACGTGCGGGTTTCATCACAAACAAACAACTAACAAAAACAAAAATGTTAATTACATTAACAATGATATACTATACAGTATAACGATGTTTTCCTTCACCTCTGAGCGAGTGATAATTATTAATAAAAAATCGGAAATAAATTCGAAAAGACGTATTGTGGTTTTCATTAACTAATTAAAATTATTTTTTGAAAAGTCGTAAAATAGACCTTACTTAAAAATAAGGAGAAAGAAAGTATGGGATATACTTCTCTACCGGATTCAGAATTTGGAATAAACACTCAGCTTTTGTTGTTTTGTTCCCCATAAACGTGGAGTACAACGTGACCATTCAGACTCTTCAAAAACATGCACAATGAAAATCTGCGTATAATTCCTCGGGGGAAAGACAGAACTTTTTATTAATTAATTATAAGATGGTTAACTCTTGACCTCAATCTTGACCATAAAGGTAAAAGATGAGTCGACGATGGAGCGAGTTAACCCAGAAAATGCCTATAAAGAAAAGAGTGAATATGTATAACTCTAAAGAAAGCAGTTAATTTTATACCAAGTTATTTTTTAATCAGTACGCTTTTTTGTACGTAAACTTTATGAAAATCGAACAGACCCATATCTTATTGTTTTATATCGTTTCATATAAAAATTTCAAGGTTTACCGTCTGAACATTAAAAGGGGTATCAAAATCTGAAAATTTTGGAAAAAAGAAATTTTTCCTCCTTATTACTGACACCGTAAGAAAAAATTGCGTACTGATTAAAAATGTCACCCTGTATGACATCCAAGGGGTTCATACTACAAATGAAACACAAATATAACATGCGGCTAAGTAGTTGCTCTTAGAATAAAAATACAGATTCTTGTATATTTCTTTCCGCTGTAAAATTGAAAAAAACATTTCCAATTTAATTCAAGTCCAGTAATGCAAAAACTAAATGAATTTTCTGGGAGTGTTAATTTCTTACCGATTTCTAATTAAAACTGCTGATTTCTTGAGAAAGTGTTAATTTCTTATTAGTTTGTAATTAAAACCGTCGACGCGTAACAAGTGCAGTTATAGTCAAATTATGTGTGAAGTGAACCGATGAGGAGGTATGTAGGTACTAGCTTTCCGCCCGCGGCTCCGCCCGCGTGGACTACAGGTTATATCGTGCCCAGCTGTGGGATAAAATGTGGCCTATGCCCTTTCCCAAGGTCTAATATATATCTACCAAATTTCATAAAAATCGGTTCAGTAGTTTAAGCATGAAAGCGTAACTATGTAGGTAATTTATAAAATTAGTAGGGATATGCCTACATAGTTCGAGATGTTTGCTTATTACTTATTCATTTAGCCGTTCGACTGTTACAAATCGATGGCTTCAATGGGGCTATGATGATCGCCATGACATATTATCTCACGCGCTATCTCATGGTCACGTGACTGTTTCAACCAATGAGATTACGAGAAATCTCATGGTCACGTGACTGTTTCAACCAATGAGATTACGAGAAAGCGTCACGTGACCTTGAGATAGCGCGTGAGATAATATGTCATGGCGATCATCATAGCCCTACTGAGGAGAATGACTGCAATTCAAAAGACTTATATAAACAAAACGAGGGACACAGTTTTATGACGCATCTACAAAGCTACCACAAAATTTAATTATGTACAACACTCCGTGGCTATATAACAAAGGATTTCTAAGAGGACTGTGACGCAAGCGCCTATTGTTCATGTTTAACTCTAAAATTAAAAATGTTCTACAACTCCCGACATTTAGGGCGTTTCAATAATTACTCTGAAATTTAAAAAAATGAATGTAACCCGCGACATTTAGGGTCCTATCAAAGTAAAATAAAACTAAAACTTAGCACTATTTAAAAATGGCTAGACGTAGATTCCTAGCCTTTCCCGAAAGGGATAAATTAAACAACAACAAAATGACAAAAGTGGTGTTTATCAAGTTTAAAAGACAAGTTCACTCTTGTTGATTCCTATATACACTATATAGCGTATAAATGTCCAATGCTGGAAACAAGCTCCTCCACCTCAAGGCTTACTATCAGCGGCTGAGGAGTTCGTGAGGCTTTTTTGTAAAACTTTTAGAGTTTTTCTTCTCCGTAATAGGTATTATCTCGAAAGGTCCACCACCCCTTCGTGTTCTGAAGGGAGGCCTGTGCCCCTCGGTGGGGACGTAATGTGTTGGTAAAAAAAAAATTACTTAATTACTCTGCCGGAAACCACAAGGTCATACATATACCATGTAGTTGCATATACCCTTATCAATTCGAGTTGATTACTAAGGTGAAGCATTGATTAGAACCAGGCCCTATCTGATGGGTTAGGTACCTGTGTAGCATTTGATTTTTTGCGACTGCGTAAGGTTTACAATAGATACGCAGATGTTAAGCTTATTCTGTACGGTCATTGTTTAGGCTGTTTTATTTATCTATTGTCCATTTGTCCATTGTACCGTTCATTACTGTGTTTTATAGTTTTAAGCCGACAAACGTTTATTTTATATTGTACACTATCTTAACTGTTTTAAAATTTGCCAAATGCTGAGTTTATTATTCTCTCCTTTTGTCGGTAAAGTTCAACAGCTCTAGCACGATAAAGACAAACTCGCGCTCGGCTCACTTACTTTGATTGCGCGAGGGTCCCGCGCAAAGGCTTGCTCGCCCTATGGCGTTGTCAATGTTGACATTTTGATATAGGACCGCAGTGTTGTCGCGGCGCTGTCACTATCGTACTCGGCCTGCTGAAGTATTACCTATCATTAAAAATAGAATCATCAAAATCAATTCATAACTGGCAGAGTAACAAACACAGAAAAAAAAGTCATCACACAGACTGCAACTTAACAATTCCTTCTTCATTGTTGGTATTGAAGTCGGTTGATTTTAATTTTTTAACGTGGAAAATTATTATATCTCCAATATGTTAGACGCTAGCATAAAAATGAAAACAAAATATAGAAATAACGTCAGCAGCAGTGAAGGAGTTAATACTAGATGATTAATCATATTATTAAGTAACATAAATTGTATATACACACATCAACGCGGTCTAGGGATATTGCACGATTTTTCATACAAAAGAGGTCTGTTTGAGAAGCTATAAAAACATACTCGAGATACATGAAGAGCTATAATTTTCAGACGAGCAAGTGCTAAACCTGAATTTTCAATTCTAGTCAATAAACTTTGTTTTACTTGATATTTGTGAAAACGTGACGGAAACGAAAACGAAAATGCACTTTTTGTATGAAAATAGTCGAATTTACGCAGTTTTTTTTTTCACGTTTTTACAAATTTCAAGTAAAACAAAATTTATTGATTAGAATTGAAAATTCAGGCGTAGCAGTTGCTCGTCTCTAAATTATAGCGCTCCATGTATCTCGAGTATGTTTTTGTAGCTTTTCAAACAGACCTCTTCTGTATGAAAAATCGTGCAACATCCCTAGACCGCGTATATGTTATGTTATATGTTGAGCTATTTTTTACTGAATAAAATATATCTTATCCCATCTCAATTATCAAGGTATTTCATTTTAAACCTTAACACCAGTGGAACGCCCTCGTCACAAGTTTGATTGGAATAAAAAAACCAGACTGCGTAGTAAAAACTGATAAGAATATTGATATGAAAACTTTTTTGATTTTGACATTGGTATTCTCTTTATTAAAATTAAAAAAAAAAAACCACGTTAGTAATGGATTTTCATACAACTTTCCTTCCCTGCTTAGCAGGTTAATAATGGATTTTCATACATTTTTTCTTCCCGCTTATTCGAACTTTCTCACCAGTTTTTGCACAAGTATGAGTGTACTTTCCGAGCAGGTGTAGTATAAAAAAACAAGTAAGTTCAGTAGTCGAGACTTTAATATTACTGAATAACATAACGATTTTAACCTGATTTTAACAGTCGGGACCCGAAAAAAATCCGGCTTCCTAGTAATGGGTTTTTTATTTTTTAAGTTAATTTATTTTATTTTACACTTTTAAGCTAGGGTCAGATAATTGATTTTCTCATTAGCTGTAGGTATATTTATCTCACTTGCATAAAAATGGAACGATTTCCGAATTAAAAGCCTTTATTTAAGTGAAAATTATTACTAACCAACTTTAAATCGTTATAGATCCATAACGGTAATTCCAATTGAAAAACGATATGGGAAACCTAACAATGATTTTCAAATATCTATTCAACGATACCCCACTTGAAATAGTTCGTTGATTTTCATTTTTTTCTTATGGCGTCCAAAACTGGCCATTTTGATTTTTCCAAATTTTTTTTCTTTCATTATGACATTTGCGACGTCATGACGAATCCAACGATGTATCATTTATCAAAATCGGCCCACGTGTCTGGTCTAAATAGTGCCACAAAGGTAGTGCCACAAGGCTGATAAACACATTACTGGATGATCTCACTATCATCCATTTCCAGCAAATTGATTTAAAATTTGGTTTCTTAATAGAAATAAGCATGAAGGAGCATCATTTCTTCAGCAACTTTAAAGTGTTTGGATTAATTGTTTGGTTAATGCAATTTCGTGGTTGGTCCTTTTTAAACCTTCGAGAAAAAAGAAGGCTGTTATAAGTTTGACGTATGTATGGCATGTCTGTGTATCGTGTGTCTAGCTGTCTGTGGCATTGTAGCTCTTAAACGAGAGGATAGATTTCGAACATGTTTTTTTGTTTGAAAGTTGACGTAAGTAATCGAGATGGTTCTTGCCTTTATTTGATTAAAATTGGTTTAGCCGTTAAAAGTTATAAGCAATCGAATATCGAGGCTGATACATTTTTCATAAATTTTAGAGTTATTGTCGTAAGTTTTGATCATACTCGTAGCTTTCGCACGGGCTCGAGTGGTGAATCGCGGATGCTCTCTGCTCACGGGCATAGTATAAAAAAAGAGGCAGCAGGCTATCTCCGGCCCAATCCGCGATATAATTGCCTACCGTACTTGCCTGTCTGAGGGTTGTCACTTTTTACTAAATTTTAATTCAGTGCCTAGATATTGCCAAAGGCTGGGAAGTTGTATTTTTTACTTGTGTTGTCTGGGTTCAGGGATTTTAAAGTCGGTTTTGCCTAAACCTTTCACGATAAAAGAAAGAGCGACAGGCGATACCTATGAGGTTGCGGGGCCAGCAGACGAGCGGGTGATGAGCACAAGTAACCGTAGTTTACTGATAATACCTACTGTCAGCCAATTAATAATAATAATAATAAAATTTATTTCAGTGTAAAAAACTTAGCTTAATTAGATTACAATAAAAACTATAATGTAAAAATTTATCTAAATACTTATATAAAAAGAACAGTAATCAATTAACACTAATACAAAATAAAACTGTTTATAAAATATGTGTTAGTAGGGCAAATTAATTCATCAATATAATACCTAAGCTAAGTATATTACAATACTTGTGTCTTAGGTAAAATATCTTAGTCAATAAGATTATGTTAGTGCTTACTTTACAATTAACAATAACAATAAAAGTAGGTCAACTGGCTGTTTTTGTTCCAATAGTTTTGCGTGCATATCTTCACGCTGCAGGTTCTTTTAGGCATACTAGAGACTAGGTAATTATGATATGACAGTCAATAGTCGGGTTTTAAATAATTCATTAGTTTAAAACCCGGCCCTTGCCAAAGATAACTGTATAACTAATTCAGTGATTCAATAAAGTTCAACAATGGTTTTCCTAACAAATAATACAAAAATGTATTTAAGATAATTAAGATGCGGTGTTAGCCCCGACTGGCGCACTGAGAAACGGGTCGAGATTTTATTTGAGTGTGCGTGCAGCGATGCATAGATACTATGGCGCACACATACAAGCCGCGCGCGGTGCGTTTGTATGAAGATAATATACTTTGCCTTTCTTATACTATGCCACGGGCTTGCCCTCTTTTGCTTTCACAGAGAATAACATATAAAGGTTACTTTCATCCTGGGAAGGCATCTCAATAAATCCAATGGAAAACCCAACGATCGCTTCACAAGAAACCATAACAGATGGACAACGTCTAGTGACTACAATGTGGTTGACCATATATGCCCTTAATTACAGCTTATCGGTCTGTAACGGAAAAAAAACGTGACTACACTTTCTTCGACCAACTGTGTATTAGACCAACAGCTATATACTGAATCGCCTAAAAGTAGTACAAAAACTCGTCATGATTCATTGTTTTTTGAAAATCTAGGTGTCTTTTGCGCTGTCGAAAGCTATATCTGCTCATATTTGTATTTAAAAGTATAATAATAACTTTGTATCGACAATTTAGGTAGGTGCTACCCCGTAGGTTTAATACCTATTTGTACTGTAAGTATCGAAAAATCCCCATTGTTTTCAAAATGTGGCTTTTGGGTTAAGGGCTAAAGTGAAAAGGAAACTTCCCAATTAATTCAGAGAAGTCAATAAAAATACATCCCACGCTTGCACTGTGTGCCAAGAGAGCTGCGTTTCACCGAAATTCAGTTCGTATTTCAATAGTTTTAGGTCCATTTTGAGCTGACGATGATATTAACCGAATGCCATATTAAGTCGTGCGCAAATTAAGCTCTGACCGACTGACTAATCGACATATCTTAAATTGTCACGATGTCCCTTTACTGTAGGGATTTTAACACCGACACGCTTGCACACATTATCGGGATAGACAGGATAATGAGATTATTTTCATACCAACCTCACAAAATGTCATAATTCAGTAGTATCTGTTTATAATTATAATTTTAAACATCACGCGTTGACAATGTTTTTAGATGAACATAAAAAACTTTAATATTAAGAAATTGTATCGCCCCAGACATAAGATTGCTTACAACATTTAAACGGCTAAACCAATTATGAACAAATATAGCTAATAACCATCTCGATTACGACAGCTTTCAAACCAAATAAACCGCATTAAATTCGTCCATTTGTTTAGGAACTACGATACCACAGACAGACACACAGATAGACAGGCATACAGTTACATGCGGCAAACTTATAATTATTATAATATAACACCTTTAATAATAAAAATATGGATGTTCAAACATTTGCGCATGGTAAAAATAGGTAGGTACCTACCTACCTGTATTTAGATACTTAAGTATGTTTTTTAATTTCCAATTCTGAAAACTTTTATTAGGAAATAATACCTACTTAGACAGGTTATGTCGTAAATAGTGATCCAACGTTAAAGGGTTCATTCATTATGTGTTCAGCTATCACATACCGGAATTTAAATGTTTTTAACCACAGGTGGTTATTTTCATAGAATGTGGTTATTCAGGAGCAGTTTTCCTGAATAACCACATTTTTTTAAATTAAAATTTACTTAAAAATTAAAATGACTATTTGGCAATAAGTAATAGTATACGTTTATTCAGTAAAACTTAAAAACAAACAGAATGAAAAAATAATGTTATTTCTTAAAGTTACAGCCGCTTTAGTAATGCAAGGTGTCAATTTTTTAAAAAATATTTAAAAATCCGTTTATTGTTTAAATCCCGGTATGTGATAGCTGAACATTTGATGTATCGATTCTTTAACGTTGGACCACTGTTTACGACATACCCTTAAAGTTCATCTTCTTGACATCCATTTAAAAGAAAACTTACTTATCTAACATATTAGGCTCATTTTCTGTTGTTGATTTTATTTATTAGAGTAAGTCTCCTTTTCCAACAAAGCTGAAATCACATGTCCTTTCCGTCTCTAAATAACTAGATATCTAGGTACCTTTAAGATTAATATTTTTAATCCCCGACAGAAAAGAGATGGTTATTATAACACATGTGTATGTAGGTATGTAGATATCTGTGTATCAAAGGAATTTATGTCCATAAATCAATTTTTAAACATTTTCTTAATTTTATTTTTAGGTAAGGACGTAAATGTCGGGGGTCATACATAATATTACATATATTATTCCTTTAGTAATATCTATTTTCATAGACATCTGGTTGTGTCCATCGATCGCTTTTAGGTAAAGGTGTCTAAAACTAAGACGGTTGGTGTCTCGCTCGCCGTCTAAAATCTTCTTCACGTGATTCACATCAATTGATAAGGTTATATTTAGAGGTAATTTCCAATAATTCGACATTGTTGTACCTTTATCAAGCGCGCTTTTATACTTTACGCAGACAAAATATGTTTTTCAATCCAAGTCTCTGTATTTAGGTTAACATTTTATTAAAGGTGTCACCTTTACTTAAATGTAAAGGTATCAACTATAGGTTAAGTATAACTTTATATTCGTAACCGATGTTGCTAAAAAATTATTTTAATTACATTTTTAAAGTTGATTATATCTTGAGGTAGGACTAAGTTTCAATGCCTTTTCTATCGGTCTTTGAGAGGCATCAACATTAAAAAGCTCATTTACTCTGTACTTACTTTGACTACAGGTCAAAATAGTACCCAACTGTGGGATAAAATGTAGCCTATGTCCTTTCCCAGGCTTTAATCTATCTCTGCACCAAATTTCATCGAGATCAGTTCAGTAGTTTAGGCGTGACAGACGGACAGACAGAGTTACTTTCGCATTTATAATATTATTAAGTAAGGAGTATGGATTTTATTTCACTGAATTAAATTTAGTCACTGAATATTTTTATACATGCTTACCTAGTGCGAGGGAATGTAAGTTAGTTTTCAAATCTGCTGTTCGAATAGGTACGATGGTGATACCGCGCGTAATGCGCCGCGGTCCTAAGTAATATGCCAAAATGTCAACATTGACAAAGCCAGACGAGCCTTTTGCGCAGCAAGCGGGGCCCTCGCGCAGTCAAAGTGAAGTTTCAGCGTCAGCCGAGTGGCGCGCCGCGCGAGTTTGTCGCCATCGTGCTCGAGCTGCAGACCTTTAAAGGCCCCCGCAAAATATGTATGAAAAAATTGTTTCTTTATTTTCTTTCTACTTACGATCGGTTTTAGACCGTAAGCGGGTGTTTACGCATGTGGAGTCAGTAAATCCATTGCCTAATACACTCCTCGATTCAATCTAGACCCCTTTTGTCCAACACCAGGATCTTGTATCATTTAGATTCAAGTATAGGTGTATAAGTACCTGATTGTTTTAGTAAAAGCATAATTTTATCAGACTTATACTTTTAGAAATAATTAAGTCAATTCTCAGCACTAGGTAAAGGTGTCTAAAACCTACCTAAGTATAATAGGTTCTTTCATGTCATTATGAAAGTGCGAAAAGTGCCGAGTGTAAAAGTCCACTTTGAAAGTGTAACAAAATGATTTTTTACGAGCTCATATTTAGGTATTTACTGTTTTATGAATAGAAAGAGATAATGCAAACTCTTCTATCAATACCTAGATATATATGCCCACCTACTTACCTACAAATAGTAAAAGATGATATCGCTACCTTCAAACCTATCCCTTATTTTATTACTTATAGACAGTATTTAGGAATATACAGGTCTACCTTGTTTAGGAATGTTTAGGAATATAGTAGAGGGCATTTTACCCAATAAGTTAATCAATACTCATATAAGTTTAAAGCAAAAAGGCTAAAATATATTATTAAAAAGGCAAAAAAATGTAACAAGTACTTGATTTATAGTAGATATTAGTGCCTGAAGACAAGGCAATATAACTGGTACAGGTTATTGATACATCAACTTAGTTATGAATTTAGTTGAAGGAGTGATCAAAAAGTATTCAAGTATAGGTATTACGTTTTGCTAGCGAGCAATTAGCTATACCTACCTACTGTCTGTGGTGTCTTATATAATAACATGTAGGTAGGTTGTATTGATATACAATGTAGATATTGCCAGTAATGTACTAAAATCATGGTTAATATTTCTGTATTAGCACTTGGATTAATATCCCATCGAACCAGTTAGTCAATTAATTTTATTTATTGTTGAATTATAATTTTAATAGGTACACTCAAGAGAACGTCAAGCTTGACACTTTGGACTTTGGACCGGCCCTGCATTGTATGGCGCTCAGTATAAATCAGAGCTTAGCTTAAACTGGTAGTGTAAAGCGTGACCTGCTCTTGACTGTACCAAACTACTAATCATAAATAACTATAACTTCTGAAAAATGCAAAAATATAGTAAGAAGTATTCCTCCCAGTTGCAAGGTTGAGTTGCAACAGGTTGC
>OX465242.1:15192046-15336537 GCA_949987775.1 Aproaerema taeniolella | reverse complement strand
CTACGGTTGTATAGCCTGGCACAGGAAAACCCTTCAGTCTACCTATATCACCTTACTTAATAAATTTCAGAGACTTGCCTGCCTTATCGCAACAGGTGCTCTTTCGTCCACTCCGACGATGGCAATGGAGGCGCTGCTCAACTTGACTCCATTGCATATCCAAGTACAGATGGAGGCGAAAATGACACTCATACGCGCTAAAGCAGCAGGCCGAACGAGATGGAAATCGTCTTTCATGAGAAACGCCTATGATGATCTCATGAAATTTCCTATTATTGGCATGCCCTCAGATGCAATGACCAAGGAATATAACTTTACCAAGCTATACAAAGTTCTAATTGCAGATAGATCTGACTGGGAGGTAGGGGCTCCTGGTGATGTCAAAACCAATGACATCGTCTGGTTCACGGATGGGTCCAAAAAGGACGGGGTGGCCGGAGCGGGCTTCGTTGGAGGTCGCCCCACGGTTAAGAAATTTGCTAATCTTGGGCCATATTCCACCGTGTTCCAAGCCGAGATTTTCGCAATCATCGGCTGTGCCTACGAAAACATAGAGAGAGCGTACTCTGGTAGGAGAATCTTCATCTTCTCCGATAGCCAGGCCGCTCTGTTAGCCCTTAAGGCGAACATAATTAACTCCAAACTAATAAAAGAGTGCATTGCGATACTTAACAGGCTTGGCACAAACAACCAAGTCACCCTTGGATGGGTGCCGGGCCACAGTGGTATCGCGGGTAATGAGGCGGCCGATTGTCTGGCCAAAGCCGGCGCAGAGAGTGCAACCATGGGACCTGAACCCGTCTGTGGCATTCCCTCGTGCGCAATCAAGCTTACACTTAGACACTGGGGGCATAGCGAAAGCAATAAGCTTTGGGCTCAGACCCCGGGACAGGTGCAAGCTAAATTACTCATCAAGGGCTTCGATGAGAAATCGTCAAAGACAGTACGCTTGATGAACAAAGGCTACGTTCGAATTCTTACTAGGATTCTAACTGGCCACAACAAACTAAATAAACATCTGCACAACATGGGCCTCACCGAGACCAAGTTGTGTAGATTCTGCCATGAAGCTGACGAAACGTCGCTTCATGTAACCTGTGACTGCAGCGCACTGCACTGCAGCAGGAATCGGTACCTTGGAGGCCACAACTTGTCCTACCAAGACATTAAGGATGTGCCCGCTAAGGACATAGCCAGATTCGCGGTTGGCATAGGACTCCAGGATGTACTGTGATATAGAAGGGTACTGTTACAATAGATCTGGCAAGGTCGCAGTGACACGGGGGCCTGCGTACAAGCTTGACCCCAACCCTTCGAACTCTTTAAATAATAATAATAACTGCGCCGCGCCGTTTTCAGATTGCAATGTACATTGCTGGTTTTCGTGTTTTACGCTGTTATTATTGTTGATTTTATTTTAAAGCAAAAAATACTTAAAAACACGTAAAATTTTTGAAATTTTTTCTAAAGAAAATTTCACGGGAAAATCTTTCAGAATGATGGTCAGAGTTCAGGGTTTAAGTTTTTGCTAACTTGTCCCTTAGACCCTGTATATAAAGACTTGTATGCTTTGCTACCTGTGCGAACCCGGGAAGGTTGCTACTACATACTAATTCTTACAATTCAAGGAACCCGTCAGGGCCTCCACTTCGCCTGAGCTTTATATATGTTTTGAGCTTAAGGCGACTACAGCACCCGATAAAGGCAGCACACATAGGAATAGTGCCATCTCCGTGTTTCAACAGGCCTGGGCCGGCAGTGCGAACAGTGTAGATACACGAAGTTTACGGACTATGAAAGCGTGCGTGCGTAAAAACATGTTCGAAAGTTAGAAAAATGAGATTTATGGAAAGGTAACAGCTTAAATCGAAAAATGCGTAACTACTTATCGAGAGTGTTCAATCACGAACATTTTGATAGCAAATTCAAGTTCCTGTGTGCATTTTACTATCGTTTTTACAGCTTAAAAGATCACAATATTGGGTATTTAGAGGTGACTTCGTGAGCTTTTTCTATCGAACCAAAAGTGCTGAATCATGTTTTCAGCAAACTACTTATCTAGTTTATGTCCTGAATATTACCGTAGTATTTTTTTTCTTCGATTTAATGCAGTGCGTCATGCTTATCTATGCATCATAAAATCGTAATTTAGGTGCTGTAGTCGCCTTAAGAGTCGAAAAATACATTTCTCCTCGTGTGTACAAAGTCACAATAATTAAGAACAGGCACTAGTTCACCAATTCAAAAACATGCTTTAGGTCAACTCGTGCAGCGGCAAGAGTTCGAGTGGCACCAGTTGACTAAAGAGTCAGACGGACACGGCGAAACCGGAAGGGTTCGTATTTGACTGTGGAACCGTAAAAATCCCGACTTTTATTAAACAAAACAGTAAGCAGTAGATTAAACATTGCAATTGACATTTAAAACTTATTTTAATCGTTTATTTACGACCTGAAACGATTTCTTGATTTTTTAAAGTTTGAAAACTTTACGTTTTAGCTCTTTCATGTGTACTACGATTACAACCTTTGGATATGTACTTATACTCGTACCAACACAAAATAAATAAAACATTTATAAACATCAATTAAATAATTTTTTCGTGTATTTTGTTTGAGTGTGTATGTAAAGTAAAATAAATCAAGAAACAGGACGACGATTTAAATAGTAACTATCTATCCAATGATAATAATCTGATTTCTCATTATTAAGCCGTAATTTTTCTATTGTATGGTAATATTTATTGAATTTTAAAATAAATGTGAATACTACGAACAGCTTAATTACCGTCCATTACAACTAATGTAAAATTACAACGCTGTAACACAATGAAATACAATCCACTACAAATTACAATCTGATTGATTTGAAATTTTATCGTACCTACTCTACTCGTATTACTCTCTTAAAGTTTATTAAAATGAAGTGATTCATGTTACATTTCTTTGTATTTTTCAGGTAAGTTCCAGCGCATTATAAAAAGTTCCCGCCGTAAGTACTTTTGTTAGGCAAACACCTTATTAGTAATAACTCTAAAATTTGATATCATTCCAGACATTCATCGCTTATTAATCTTAAACGGCTGCACCAATTTAGCTCAAATATAGCAAAGAACCGTCTCATTCACGTCAGCTGTCATACAAAAATCGCATCGAAATCGGTTCATTTTTAAATAGATACCAGACACACAGATACACACTTTTTTTGTCGGGGGTTAAAAAGTGTTGATGTTATATGTTTTCGGTTAAACACATTTACGAATTTCGAAACAAATGACTGCTGATCTCCGTTTGGTGAAGCGGTAGTGACGTCATCGCGTCGCCTGTAAGATATGCAGCAGATGTATGTTCTCGGGAACGAGTTATTTTTTGCTTGTGTGTGTGTGTCTTAAGGGATTCTTGATACAAGAGCCTTTTAGCCGGTGGAGTCATATAATGGGTTAAAATATTTATTACTTGATAAAAATATGGGTTAAATATTTATACCCAATGGTTCGCTCTGGTTTTCTTCATACGGAAAAATGTCTATCTATATGCCTACTGGACTGGAAACAAAAGACTATTCACACCAAACCAAAATCTCAACGATGTAGGTATTTTATTTTGAATTGGAATGGTTTGAAACGCACCCCAATTAGCCGACCACGTGTGAAGTAACCGAGGCTATTGCGGCCCGCACAGATAAAACTCACTCCTTTACCGAAACGATCGATCCTGGACATAAAAAGAACAATTCGAAGTGCATCGCCTTTTTTCGAACTCTCGGGTGGCGCGAGCGGGGTGGCACCTACCCCTCCCACTCGAGTGCTTCCCGCGCCTGGGAAGTACTTTTCGGGTGACCGAATGATGGGAAGGCGACCACGGTGCCTAGACCCTATCTGCGCCACATCCAATCCAACACTTTGAACAATTTAACACAAGGTCAAATCTGATCCTACAACACCCTGTCGCCACATGACTTTTAAACACCATCGTATGCTTACTTCACCATCGTCTTCGTTTCATCTTACGTCTTTGCTCTATTTCTCAAATGTAGCGTTCAAATTTTTATAATAAATTAAATATATTAATTATGTAAAAGCAGTGGTAGAGAGGTGAGAAAGCGGTTGTAAACCCACTAGGCATCACTTAATTTTTTTATCACTACAATTATCTTCTACTTTAATGTGTATAAATGCACATATCAGACGGATATTAAGTTACAAAGAATATATTTCTCAGTTATAAAATAAAAGAATGTACGTATTAAATTAATTTTACTGTTCTTGCAGGTGTTTGTACCATGTTATGAACTACAAAACCTTTTAAAATGTGCATTAATTATGTACCGCCATTAAACATAGTTTATGAAGTTGTGTGGGCTTAGAAAGGTTGGCAACGGATGTATGCTGTTGGAATGGTAAAAGACAGAAAATGTAGGTCTAGGGTCTACCCTTGACCCTAAAGATCTATCTTTAGGTATAAAAACACATTTGTGGTCTTCAAATACATTTGTAGCAAAGTCTATTGGTAGTGTGAGTGTAGTTAAAAAGAGTCTTGAGGACTTAATATGGATTTTAATATGAATAAAATTGTACCGTGCAAGCAAGTATATAGTTTAGAGTGCGAGTCGTGTAGCGTGGGCAGCGGCCGCGCGCCGGGCGCGGTGTGGCCGGAGACAGCTCTCATGAGGTGGTTCCGTAGCCCACCGGAACCGAGATATCCGCTGTGCGTCTTGCTGACCCCTGCCCCTGCCCTGTATCACATACAAATTGCTACTTCACACGTTAGTAATTTGAAATGGTCGAGACAACTTTAACTATAGGTATTTTGTAGCATTACAAAACTTAAGACCCGCATCGAAATCATAAGTGGGATTATGTGTAAATATTTATAAAAAGTGCAGCTGTGAATACAAAATAAACATACATAAACATTTGCACTTTGCCTAGCCTATGTTACCGTTTCAAGACCTAAAACAAATTGAAATAAGTAGTTCATTTCGTAGGCCACTGATGGAATGAATGGCATGATTTATAACTATTGAACTCTTTGTATTTTACTTATAATAAAAAAGGTTTTAGGATTTTCAGCAAAATCGAAATAATTTCAATAAATATTATCGACTAACTTTCCGCCCGGGACCTCGTTCCCGTGGGAATTCGGTATAAATTATGTAGCCTATGTTCATTAGGATTCTAACGGTGAAAGAATTTTTCAAAGTAGTTTCGGAGCCTATTCAATGCAAACAAACAAACAATCAAATATGTCAAGTATTGTGCTTGTGTCTTAAGGAGCTCCAAAGATAAATTACTTAATGTAAGAATATTTATTGTTCAACGTTTTACAATGCAGTAGCCGAGAAATTTACAAAAATATTTTTTAATTTCTTTTATTCACGTAAGATGAAATACCATATTTCTGACGCTCTAGTCAAATGAGCTACTCTTTACTGTATTATCTATTTTTGTAAGTATATTTTTACCTTTTTTATACTTTTTACGGTTTATTTTAAAATTAAAAATAAGCTTTAAGTCATAAAACATTATTAACAACAGAATTTGCTGATAAGATTAAATTAATTTTTATTTCCTAAAATTACTCACATCACATGCGATTTTGAGCTACATAACATAACAACCATAATTACGTAGATATTTCTGAAATATATTTTATAACGCGGGAAGTATTTTAAAACTTTAAAAATAAAGTTCTTAACAAGTGACAGATGAAAAAAAATCAATTGATAAGTGATGACGAGAGTAGAAGACTTCTTAGATAATTGGTTAAAAAATTCGGTTATGTATTCAGTCAAAACGGTTCATAACGCCCTATTTGAAACCCACCACGTCATGCATAATCCATGCAAAAATTAGCTATCAGATATTTATAACAACTAAAAAGATTATCAGAAAAATACATTGGGTGAGCAAAGCAAAAAAAAACCCATTCTCGTAGCACTTCGTCATAAAGTTTGTTTTTTGAAAAACCTAATGTCACATAAATATTTCGTAACAACATCTCTTAGGGGTTACAATTCGGAGGAATAGGGAAACTCGGAATTCGGATACCTAGGACAAATAGAAACAAACCGTTCGGTTTATGAAGAACGAAGTTAAAAATTTCAGAAACCGGTAAAATCGTACAGAGTCATATTGCGCCAAATAAGCTCAATACTTTCATTGGATTACCCAAAGACCACACTATTGTTTTCCTCATCAAATGAATATGTCACCGGAACAATGTAACGGTTCTTACAAATTACAATTTCACTACTGAAAGTATAATCTCCCGCGATATTACAATTTACCTAGAAAAATTATAATTTCATTAAACTTTAAGTGCCGCCTACATGAAATTAGGATAAGTTAGGTTAGGCTTTTTTTAGGTTCGGTTAGGTTAGGTTAGTTTGCATTAATATTATGAAAAAGTCCGTCGATGTGAAAAAAATTGAGACAATTCATAAAGTACTTTGATGACAAGAGAGATTATAATCTTACTAAGTAAGACTTTGCAATGTTACGGTGACAAGTACAACCAAGTCAATTAGTAAATAGGAAATCACCGTGCAGCATCGGTTATGAATTATGATATTTATATCTTCCCGTAGATGAAGATAATTCTAAAGCAAGATTTTACTTCGTAATATTTAGATACTTACTAATATTATAAATTAGCCCAATCCACTCATAAAGCCCCAATGTTAACAGGTACGTGGTAGTTATAATTAATAATTTAATACGAGTTAGTTGCAAGATACTTTTTTCTTAATTACTATGCCCTGTATGATCCCAAGCATACAAATAATTGTATATTACGCGTAATAGTTTATAAGTAACAATCGTTTCTGTACTCTATATTACCTCGTTTAGGTCAATATAAATTTCCAACTACTTGTTAGAAATGTAGAAGTATAGAATAGAATAGATTTTTTTTTATTCGGTAAATAATACAGGTAATATAGGTAATATCATTAAGGCTGCCATCGAAGCAGATCGTTGCTTGCAAATATGTGTACTGTTAAAAGCATAAACAATTTCTTTATGGCGAGTACAAAGAGAATTAAAAGCTAAATAAGTACAATTATTTTATCACCCACGGTGTCGCTGTTGTTTTTGCAGCAATTTCAATATGTTACCTTTTTATGAAGTTAATATTATTTCTTACTTTCAGTAGTGAACATTCAAATACATATAACTACCATACTATTCGTTCTAGGGCCCGGTGGAGCCCTGACTATAAGACATCCTTTTAGAATATTTTTTCTTTCATTTTTAAATCCAGATCGCAAAGATTTGGAAATCTCTGAGAATGACTGTGGTCTTATTTCTTAGAATACATTTCATTTTTTTTAAATACAACCTGTTGTTGGTTTTTTCTTAGCGTAGGGTTTTCTTTTCAATGGTATTTATTTCCTAATTAGTGGATTATATTTCTCGTTACCCTTGAAAATAGAAATAAGTAGGTAATCAAAAAGAAGGCAACAGTTGCTGATGGATTTTTTTAAATTTTCCCTTGTTTCCTATTGCTGATTATGCTTCTATCTAAAGAGGTGGTGCTTGTAAGTTTGGATTAAGGCAGAGGTTCCCAAACTTTTTTTTTCTCATAGACCACTTTCTAAATTTAGCTGATTCCGGTGGACCCCCATGCAGCTACATTTCTACCATATTCCCAAAACTCGACAAAAAATGTGAAGATTAGATCTAACTATGAAACTTGCGTTATGGCTGAGTTCCAACCACGAATTAACAGTTTTCGAAAAAAAAACAATCAATTCTCACTTATTTTACTTCGTAGGTGAAGTCAAGCCAAGACCTTATAGGTAGTAAAGTATAAGGTTTTTGAGTCAAGACAACATTTCAGTTCTTCACTATCGAAACCCCGCTTAGGAATTGTAACCCCATTTTTTTGTCATACCAGCGTAGACGCCCGTCAAGTCTCCCGGTGGAGCCCTGACCACTTTGAGAATCAATGGATTAAGGTTTGGTTTGTTAGGGGCTGTCTCCAAAACCAGTGTTCCGATTTCGGAATTTCATCGCCAATGTTTAAAACAACCTTCAGAATGGACATACGTAAGGTACTTTTCATTCCAATCCTTTTTACAGAGATAGGAGATAGCTACGTCGCCGCGGGCACGAGCGGCTGGGATTTATGAAGTATGCAATATAATTTAGGGAACGTCCTACATAGAGATTACTCACTTCATCGACGCCTAACCCAAACTCTTCGACCTAGACAGCTGATTTACTACACAAGTTCATTTTATGATTACGGTGTATACTAATACCATCCTGTTTCACCCTTTAAAACGTCAACTAGGAAAGAACCCGTGTTTTTCGAGATTCCCTCTGACACGAAATCACAGGTGTCCTAGAGAGGAACCCTCAATAGTAAACAAAATTGAAAGGCGGATATTTTGTTGCATTCGTTGATGTTGCAAAATCTGGCTTAAAATCATCATGACTGCAGATATCAAACCGTAATCGCAAGCAGTTTACGTTGGTGTAAGTTTGTGTTGTTTTTCGTAAGTCCAGCAAGTTTTTGGACCTTGGTCCCCGGCCACGTTAACCCGGCCTCGCGGGTAAGTAATTACCCTTTTCCAGAGTTCTGCTCATAGACCTGTGACGCTCGCTTTTCTGAACCGATCAGCGAGGTTTATTTTGTACACACACGGACACACACACACTCACTCACATACACTCTTGACAAACACTTAACCCAGATCCGAGAATATAAGCATCTCTTGTTAGGGTTTCGTACCTAAAGAAAAATACGGAGCCCTTATTGGATCACTCGCGTTTTTGTCTGGCCGTCCGTCTGTCACAAACAATTTGCTCCGCAACTACTGGACCAATTGAGTTGTTTGGTGAACATAAATATAAGTTGGTGACCCAACCTTTTGGTCTTTAAGACGCTCCTGTAACGTTATTAAACGGAGGGAATACATTATTTTGGGTGTTAATAATGAAATTAAATAATACAGTAGTTTTGAATTTATTTAAGAAAATAGGCGAAAATTAACCATTCCTCTATCCCCCCCTTTTCTCAGAAATTACTAGACCGAATAATTTTGATAAAATCTATAAAATGGTTCTTTCCCTATATTTAGATTATAGAAAAATATATAACAAGTCTCTCGTATTTAAGGTAACATAGTAAATTTCTTAATATTATGCGTACGAAATTAAATTGTAATTGTAATGTTACAACCAATTAGCTTCGAATATGATAGACCGTTAAACTTTAAATTTGATACATATTATTATGTATTTATGTGACCCTAAGACGAACAAAACAAATTGAAACAAATATTATTATAATTTCAAAGAATAGTTTAATTAAAATAATAATTTTGGAGATTATTGATAAAGAATATTCTTTTTCTTTGAAGTTTTTAAGGAATTTCTTAATTTTGATTTACAAGACCAATGTTTTAAATTTAAACACAAATTTAAAACCATTCATGTAATTTTAAATAATCAACGTACGGAACCCTTTCCACACGAGTTTAACTCACACTTGTCCGTTTTTTTACTCGAATGTTTACTTTAACCGGGAGTCGAATTAGAACCGTGCCGCCTAGAAGGCAGCATCATTTGTTACTAATCAAACCGGTCTGGTCGAAATCCTTTGTGCATTGTATTGTAGCAGTGGATATTAACCGCACAACAGTGGATCCGTCATAGCGTCTGTAACAGTACACATCGATGAGCTTACACACAAGAAGCTCCGGGTCTATTATTCTTTTTAGGAAATTCGGGAACCCGCTGACGCTTCCGCTGTCTCTCGCATGCCGCAGCCGCCCCGTCTCAAGGTGAACGGCCGAAGTCGCACCGCCCGCCCGACCACGTGACCCGCCCAACACTTGAGCTAGGTCAGGGTCGCCTCACGACAACGCACCGACTTATCTAGACCCCTCCTCACTTAAAGCCACTGTGCGCCAGACGGCCCCATCTCGGTGGACGGATTTCGTCTCTACGCGTCGCCAAGTCAGTCGATTTTTCCGTTCGAATAGTTCCGATATCTACGTGCGCTCCGGTCACGTCTGTTCCTATCGGGTCAGGTCATGTTACGAGATTTTTCGACTTGCAACTTGAATAGTTTTTACAGCTGAGTCAGCTCTGAAAAACACTTAACGTTATTAATAATAGTTCAGTTATTTTAATATGGTTCTTTGGTCCCTGAGACGTATATGGGATCATGATAAGGACTTGTCTTATACTGAGTAATCAATACTGTTAAATGAACTTGTCAAAATATTCACTATGCCGATCCAAATAAAAATAAATAAAACCATTATACTTTTAATCTGTTGTTTTAAGAACTATCAGATTCAAAAATAGGAACCTCAACAGTCTCAAACAAGTATAGGTACATCAAAAGAGATTGTAGGAGTGAGTTTGCATTCAATACAAGAATTTTCCCAAGCAAGTTGTTAGAATAAGTTGTTTCTTTAAAATAATATTTACAAAGAGGAAAATGGAAGACTTCGTCCTTTAGCATTGCATGCGACTTGTAATCAATCGAATATCACGTTCTGTGAAAAACTGAATAAGTTGCAACAATTATTAAATCACATGGTATACATCATCTTTTTATTTGAAAATCAAGATGTTCTTAAATTAACTACCTTATTTATTAGTAATTATTACTGAAAAATTTAAAAAATCATAAAGCACAATGTAATGAAACATAATGTTTTCTTAAATTAAATTATCAACAAATCTGCCTGAAGAATTTTTCTGACTTAATAGAAGACAGCGCAATGTTTTGTTTCAATTAAATTTTCATTATTCAAAACGGAGAAAGAATCTAATTATCATAGAAATAGCGATGTTGGATCACATGCACGATTTGTGTAACATTATGATTTAATTATTAATTTAAATATCGCATACGATCCTACGGAGTGTGCCGTAGCAATTTCATTATTATTTCAATCAACTGAATGTAAATTTATTCAACAATCTCACGAGGTAATTGCGATGTTGCCGTCTCGCTTCTGGGCAGGCCGTCCCGTTCTCGCGTATTACAATATTCGCTAGTCCCCACATTCTTATGCGTTCAATCAAACCTAAACACGGTTGTATTGCGTTGTGGGTCTGCGTATATCTTGCTGAGTCGCATTGTTTGTTCCTTTTGTTTTGCTATGAAAATTAGACGTCGACGACCGTGGAGCGGTCATGTAAACTCTGGCGTTCTTAGAAAATTCTACTTTTTAGTTTTTACAAATAACGACACGCTTAATTTAACTGTTGAGTAGGGAAACCAATGTTTACTCGTTTGAGTTTAAGTAAACTCTGAGAAGTTTGGGACGTGGTTAATATAATACTGCAGTTGCATAATATTCCCTCATTTGTGATGGTACTTGGGTACTTAACCTGTTCTAATTTAGGCAAAGCAGTACGAGTCAAATGTTTGGTTCTTACTTATTTCTCTTTAGTAATTTAATTTCGTGCCACGTGCCATCAAACTTTTGGAGGAATTTTAAAACTCTCCAACGTTGCAATTTCATAGTGTAAACGCTTGCTATACTCATTTTATCGCATGAATCGTTTAAACAGGAGTGCCTCATACTTTATGAGCAGTTTCCGGAGAGAACAAGCCGTATTGCTATATAAATACGATCGTTAATAATACAATATTTGATGCATACACGCTTATCCGCGACCGTTTCACTTGTTAAATATTCAATATTAATTCGCTTACGGCGAGGCATTACTTCACAATGATACGTGATAAAATTGTATCTCATTTTAACGATAAATTGCAGTACAGATTGTCTTTTTCGCATCAATGATGCATTTAGTTCCATTTCTGTAACTGAATGTTATCATTGCACTGATTTAATTCTTTAAATCAGTGCAATGATAACATCTTTAATTGAAAAGTCCTGATTCACAGAATTACTGACTCGTCTACGTCCTACCTAAAAGCCTGGCCCTTAACAAAGTTAGATCTTTTTTAAAGTTCCATAGATAATTTAGATATGTAATAATAAGAAAGGGTATATCAAATTCCCATGGGAGCGGTATCCTCAAGTTAAAAATGTACTAAAGTGCTGCCAGATTGCGAGGAAATGAATGATCGTGTGTTGGTTCGGAAGTAATAAGTACCGGTCTCTACAAAGCTGCGGCTACGCAATGCTCGATAAACGTCGCGGTCTCTCGCCACAAAAGCTAATATGCAAAGCAAAGCTGCAATTTTGCTGGCTCCACTCAAAAAACTTTAGCTACATACATATTATATACATATGCTCACGCCTGCAATCCCTAACGGGGTAGGCAAGTTCTAGCGAACCACTTTGATGCCACGTTTGTCAAAATTTGTGAGGGTTATCAGATGGAACATTTTGTAAAATGGTGAGAGGTTGTCACCCTTTCGCCCATGATACTGCTTAACCCTCGCATCCCACGTACAGACTTTTACAGTATGTCTAGGAACAGTAGATAGCTCGCACATTGTAAGTTTTTCTTTCACTCCCAGTCCAGCGTTGAAGAAAATCTTAAACAAAAAAAAAACTTTAGCTCCTAGGAAATATCAACTAAAATGTACTGACAATGAAATATTTATAAAGGTTTACAATGAGACACTTTATGGATCACCTAATGTCAGCTTAATGTAGGTATGTTTTTACGTGAATGTACTTAAGAGGACTACTTTTAGAGTCATGGACTCACAAGTGTCTGTAATTAAGTACTAATTAATATAAGCCTAGAGTTTTGTAATACAATTAATGAGGGAAATTGGAAATGTAGTGAAGGTACCTTAAAGTTTTGCCAAGGAAGCTCGCTGGCTTGAGAAGCCGTTCTTTTTGAACTTGTCCACAATATTGCATTTGAGTGCATTTGTGTTTGGAATATTGAAACCTCAAGAGTGAATGATGCGGGTATTTCTCATCCATGCACGCATGGGGGCGAGGGCCACGGCCTGTGGGGGGGACCCGCCCCAGTGCCCCCTCGCCTGTTTCTAAACCTCCACACAAATAGTACACGTTTGCTTGGCAACATTTCATGCTTAGTGTACTCGTATACAAATAATGTGCGGTACGGCTACAAACTGCGCAAAGGGAATACTAATGTAAGCACAACGCAGGCCTAAAGTTAAATCAAACATTTCGCCGATCATTCATATTCCGATACACATTTCCCTCCTATAGTTTCTAACAATCGAGTCGGAACACGGACAACGTTTTAAAATGTCGTCTAAAATTCACTGGCTTTTCTAGAATCGGGTTGCCTAATCTCTTACATTTTCCATCACGGCGAGTCTTTAAAAAGATTTCCTAAATCCATCAGTCTCTTTTTACTATCTATTAGCCGCCTTTTACAGTTTATACTTCAATTTTCATTGGGTATTTTTTATCGACAAGATCATGAATTTTTTCGAAAGGAATTAAAACAGCAAATTAAAGTGGTTCAATATTGTGTTATCAAAATGCTATGTATAAACTAGAACCGTCAAACCATCTATTTAGCTGATGATATCTAGGCGCGCTGAAACATTTCACCATTTACCTTAACGTAGTTTTGTTCACGAACGACCATTAGTCGAAGTACTGTCGCCAATCCCCAAGTGCGCGGACAATTCAGCAAAAGGTCGACTCCACAATCTGCCTGTGACGTGGACGCATAAACACAACCGTTCCCCAGAGCTGTCCTTTGCGCCTAGGGTTGGTGCCGTCAGCTCAGCATTCGTTATTCTCGATCAGAGGACAGGGATTTATTAGTAGGACTTCCGAACCCACTGTCATATTGATTGAAAGAGTTCAATTTTGCTTTTTTGATGTCCAATATCTTCGTAAATGGTTTGATTCTTGCTTATTTATTCATTGTTATTGCCCAATGGCGAATTTAAAATCATTCCCAAAATTTTGTGGTATTCTAGCGTGGTTCAATAACCTGACAGGTTTTGAAATACTTTGTTGGGTACTGACCCTAGTACGTTTATATCAACAAACAGTCTCGGTGCCTTCTGTTAATGTTAGTATAGGTAAATGTGAATTTCGGGATGACCATCATTATCTTGTGTTTCTTCTGTGAGTACCGCTTCCACAGCCCTGGTTGTACATAGACCGACTGATTCGCAATGCAAAACGCATCGGGAGCCCACCTATCTAATATTGCCTGATGTATTTTGAATAATTGTGGGGTACGCTCGGGGCTCCTCTGTGAAACTCACAAAGAGACTGCGGAAAATGTCTTGTCTCGAATTTCAGGTTGCTTTTAGCCCTCGGCATTGTGACAAATTACAGCCAAGTGCGAGAATTGATGAAATAGTAACATCTACTTTTGCAATGTGTAGTTATTGTCAGTAGAATGATAACTGCGATCCGATCAAGAATAGTCATAAATAGTCTGTGGTATTTTTAGATATACATAGATAAAATGTTTCTGCTTTATTGCTTCATTACGAACACGCTACATTTACAAAAAAAATCACTGCATGAAATGCGCAAAGTCGGCCAGAAGCTATGAATTCATGTACTTATTAAATATCAAGAAATATTCTTTTGTAAAAATATGTAAAGGAAAATTACAATAGAAAGCTATACAGCACCCTGGACGTTTTTAACAGTAGAGATTGTTTAAATTTTAAAAAATGTTTAGGTTCAGGAATTGCATCGACTTAATTTTCATTAAGATAAGTACGAAGACGGGCATATTTGTTCCGGGCATTAAATATACCAGACTCAAACACTTGATTGGAATTAGCTAATTATTCGCAATGAAATATAATTTGTTAGCATAAATTACATTTTTATGTATTCTGATAATTTTTATAGCTATGAATCAAGAGCCTTATCTAAACATAACTTTTAATTATGTTTGAGTCCGCAGTGTACATAAAGTACGTTTTCATTCGTTGACTAACATGACTTCTATTAGCCAATGGAAAATGTGAGCCGAAATAAACATTCATTATTGGTTCTAAAGGAAAGTCCCATTGTAGTAACTGCCAGTTCTTTGAAAGACAGTCATATACCTAAGCAACGACTCGCCTTGGCCGACCTCGGGACTGCATTAACATGTCATGTCACTTTTTTACAAAGTATTCCACCTATTCCAAGTTAAAAAAGTATGGAAATCTTAATAATATGATTTAGAAGAGTACCTGCATAAAACCAAAACTACAACGTTTGAATAACTCGGAACACACCGACGAATATTTACTTAATCGAACAATTACAAGTTTTTTGCTGCCGCGGTAGTTGCACGTTACCTTTGTTCTTTTGACGCCTTTACTACCATTTATAACAACTACTACCTCGAAGCGCGAATTCTAATTACCACAGAATAATAGCCGCGATAGAATCGATCTAACTCCGGTCACCCCCCTTCTAGTGCCGCTCCCTGCGGCCCCCCACAGCACGCCAAACTGAGGCGTACACTATACAAGTCTGTAGATAAGTCAATTCAACTGATTCGTCATAGCATTCCATAAAATTAAGATATGTTGGACACATCTCTTGGGTACATATAAGCTGAACTATATGAAAACTAATTTAAATGTACAAAATCAATTTACATGGCGGGAGATAGCAAAATTGAATGAAAAATGTAGGTAATTTAATATTGAGTCAATTTATCTTACTTTCCCGTGAAACTCGGACACAGAGGAACTTCTATCAGCATAATTAATTTGATTAATTTTTATAAAAATCGTAATGAAGTTCTATCAGAAATTATAATGCGTACGTTAACGTGAAAAAGCCCACTCCGCGCGTTGACATCGCAAAAATAATACAATTACAGCAGAATGTGGGTGAAGGCCAGCGCTATTCGATTACCGATTTAACGTCTTGCACTCATCGATAATATAATATGTTCTTAATTATATTAATCAACAAAACGCTACTTTTTTATATTATCTCCTTGTCAGTCTTGATGGCGTCGTCAATAATGAATTTACGATATCACCTGTATCATCTAAATCAAAGTAGGTACTGTCGTATTCAAAGATTCATAAATCCATATCATTTTGCGTACATTGCTTGTGCCCGCTCTCCCCGCGTATACCTACGCGCGACAAACATTTTCCGCCGACCTATTTGACTCTGCAAAAAGCGTCGAACAATAAGAACAGGCAAAAGTGGCGGCTCGCGTTTACCCCTTCCGAGCGACTTCACACATGGGCTTTGTTCGGCTAACATACGATAGCGGCAAAGAAAAGTGTACTCGTATTCGGGAACAGTGACATAAAGTTCATTAAAGGCGCGCAGAGCGTGTTGGAGTGGATGCCGGCGAGAGGGGCCGCCGGCGATCGCCACCACCCTCTTCCCACGTGCCACTGTCAACCCCCGACCTAATATTTTCTATATGAATATTAACGTCGACGACACTGACGTCACGGCTGCTGCCCAGCTCACCTCAAAGTCCACCGCGAGCAGCACATCACTACTTATCAGTATCTAATTCCAGCCTTATCTTTATTGAACATCGATTAAGAGCAATTTCTCATTGCAATAGATAAGAACTTTAGACGAGTAACTTTAGCATAATTGGACTAATTTCGAGTAACAATTCGCGATCTTACTTGTATTGTTTTTGTTTGATTCGGTAGTGATCTTTGATATGCGTGTTTAATTGTTTGTTTGGATACAGTGTCTACCTATTATCAATTGAGTACATAAAAGGTTGTAGACAATATAAATATGAGTAAATGAGAACATGATGAAGGTGGAAGGGAAGCCCGGTGCCGAAAGCTCGCAAGTTATAATAGGTTGCGGTGGCGCCCTAATGGATCACCCGGCGCACTTAGCGAAGACTACACTTTCCTATCTGGTGGAAGTTCGACGCTCTAAAACTAAAAATTTGTATTCGAGCGCGGCGGGCACGATCGATTTCGCGCAATTTTGAATCCACTTAAAGACAACCGCAGTTAATCGAAAACTTGGAAGTAGCTATCCGGAAGGAACCTCTAATTGCATGTATTAAAATAACTGACTGATGTCAAACATATCTAGGGCGAAGCGCACGGCGGCGCCTGGCACGGCGCTTCACATGTTAATAATCATTATGATAGCATCAAGTGTACGATAGCCAGCCTATCCTCGCCCAACCTCACCGCCCGCCCGCGAACAAACGAGGAAGGTAATGTTTTGTGCTGTTACTATTGAAATTACTTGCGTTTACCTTACCCATGCTACCTTTGTGGGTGTTTCCCTACCTGCGGAATTTATTTTTAGGGTGCAATGACCTTCTGCGTGTAACAGTTTACTGGTTGTCGGTCTAAACTGTAATAAATACAGATAATATCATAAATTCTTTCACTTCAATATGCCACCTTTTCGCAATTTTATTTTATTTAATATTTTAAAGGTATGTATAATTAGTTGCAACTGTCATTTTACTATGAGTAAACAATTGTTTGTGACTTTATTTTGTTAGTAAGTCTATTGATTTATTGAGTTTTGATAGCAAGTTATGTTGATTTTTGTTTATTAGGGAAAAATGATAAATATTCAGTATCTTACACTTAAGTAAGGAAAAACCCTTTTTTATTGGAATATCGGTTTAGAAATAATAATGCAAATTTTGTCAACATCTTGTGGCATTTTCGTGTAAATAGGATTAACAATAATTGGCCCTTTCAATCCAAATCAATTTAATTGTTCCTGTCGAAGGATTATAGTGTAACAGCTATTAGAATAGATCAGTAATGTGTATTGATTTGCGTTCATTTCATGATTAATCTTTCACAAAAGGTATTTTCGGGGTTCAGATATGGTAGGTAATGAAAATAACTTAATGTACCTAAAAAAATACAATGTAGCATAAAAAGCCTGCGCATTCTAGCTGCATAGTTTATTTATAAGAGGAGGGACAAAATAGCATTAACTAAACTACCCTGCTTGTATTCTTTAATTTTGGATTCCTAAAATACGTTTGAAAGCGCAGAGAATTTTTCATCTGGGCAGCGCGTTCCAGGATATTAGTGTATTTCCTCACTAGTGCGGCGTGATTAGTTCGCTAATGCGATTAGCGAGCCTCGCCGTCGCACTATTGTCTATACGGCGGCCGTACAAGTCGCCATTTCGCTCAAATGAGAACATTCCCAGTTTCAGCTGCTTTTCTTTAATATTAATATTTCTAAAAAACCTTCTTAATATAAATAGCTTTCTTGTTGAAAAGCTTTCTAGGGTTCACTTTTGTTGTATCTCTTAAAGTTTTTAAATATGAAGTAGACTGTATCTAGGACGCTGCCACGTAAAATATATGACACGAAAGAAGTCTGCCATAGACTGGTGAGGCGAGGCCATGTTGCTTAGGTGTCCATTCGAACGTGACTACATGGGTACTTTTTTTGAGTCCAGTGATGCCCTACACTACACGTAGGTACTACACAGTGTAAATTCAGCCACGTATTTTAAGGGAAAGTGTTACTTTCCTTTGATGGTTTTAATAAGCGCAGAAACCGTAGACGGTCACACACATCACACTAACGTTCAAATGGATTGTTGACAAACATACCTAGTAGTGAAACGTGCAGTAGCTGCCGCCCAATGTGTCTTCATAGTCGGCGACCGCAATAAACGATGTCTATACTGTCCCATGTAGGTATAGAAAAGATTACATCATGCACTTGCAGTGGCACGGCCGCCCCCGCTGTAGTTGTATTGGCGCCGTCATCGTTGATCCGCTCGACGCTCGGAGGTATTCATTCTTTTATGTTCTTTGCACTGCCGCTTCACTCGATCATTTGGTGTTTTATCACTGGATTTCTCTTGAGAAACCCTAAACAACTGTTTACAATTTCTATGTTCTAACTTGGTTTTTTGATGAGAATAGACTGACATAGTATTGTTTAAAATTCGGCTTCGTATACTCAACTGCCCATGTCCAGCAGTGGACTAACATAGAAATTGATAGATTGAAACGAACGTCATATCTTCTTCAAGTAAAAAAAAATTCAAACTATCTTAGGCAGAACAATTACTTCAAAGTGACATTTGTGCGTCCACCGCGCGCGTTGCGTCTCGGTACTCACTCAACGAAACGAATTCAGCAATCTTTTAACTATTCATTATTTAATTAAATTTCGGATGTAGATAATAGTTAAGTAGCTAGAACACTAAACTCTGTTTCCCGATTTTGTCATCATCGGATTTCTTGAATTAGCTTCCCTGTTAAAGCAAATTTAAAGACGTATTCATGTTAAAAAATAATTAAAGTACCTAACGCGTAAAAGGTAATATGCTTACAGTAAATCGTTTGGTTTAAAATTCTCAATAATTGAATCGGCAAAAAAATTGAATGTCAAATTCGCGGTAGAATTTCAAGGAGTTGCATTTTTGTTTGTGGTTTCATAAAGTGACCAATTATAAGCATTCAAAAGGAACGACGCGACCAGTGTAACCGCAGAAACGTCGTAACTCAGATTTCATTATATCTAGATTAAATATGATTCATAAAATGTTATTTTTATATTATTAGGCCTCGACGCATGGTATTACAGTAATTGTTTACAATAATGTCGTTTGCTCTAGGTGATCCACAATTCAGACATGCAACAATATTAAAGTACGAGCAAATAATCTGTTATATTATAAATAAACTCTAGTTCATAAAAAAACTGAAATGTATCATAAATCTATATTGGTAAATATTATAGTCATTTTGCCCTCAATCATGTAATCTTTGTTAAGTATGAAACGTCGTAGAAAGTGAAATCTTTCCGGCTTCAGATATATTTTTCGACACACCACCCGCAGGGTTTTGGTGGGTGTACATTGCATTTTGGTACTTAGGGTTTTTATAGGCCTCCCATGAAGGCAGGCCAACCGTAAAGATATAAATCAACTTCATATTGTGATTTAGCAAGACGCGTTACTATAACAATACCCCGTATTTACATATAAAACATTATTTTCGCTTGTTTATCGTGTGCTGTAATGCAATATGTTTTGTGCCGGGACCAGGCTAATTCATGCGCCAGTTTCTCCAAAGGTATTAATTTAAGAATAACGGCTCTCAATTCGTATTGTTTTTTTATTATAATTTCATTTCCTGTGCATAGAGGTCAAAACGGAGGTTACACATTTATTACATTTGCATGCATAAGTAGGATGCTATTGTTTTTATTTACAGTCTCACTAAGAAATACCCTCACTATGATTTCGGTTGTTCACTGGTGTATGTCACGAAAAGGCATAATAGGTACACAACGACAACTTCTTAGTGAATGTCCGCGATTAATTAATTGTCATCACTAAAATTGTTATGTTACGTAAATTGTAGAATTTTAAAAAGTAATAATGACACACAAAAAAAACTAAATAATTATTTTGGCTTAGGCCAAACCTGATTTAGGTGAAATAAACTAGGTATATAATAGGCCTGAACTTAAATCGACTCTAGTCAATTGGTAACAAATCTAATATTCACCAAACGCGTCTTGGTGTATTTTAAAATTCAGCGTTGGATATCCGAATAACAAGACTATTTGAGATATTCAGACATTTATCGGTGAATCTTATTATCCTTTAAATACCTACCTACACCAGTTTCCGATATGTCATTAATTTATTTAATATCCATTTACTCAATTCTAGATAAACGCTCAAGTTTGTGAGGATGGATCGATATTTGTTCCTCTCAAGTAAAAACTACTTGACAGATTTTGTTGAAATTTCACAGTAACATAGCTCATACATCAAAATAACACGTCGGCTAAATAATATGATGTAGAAAATTTTTACAGATAAGAAAAATAAAGAACAAAGAAATAAAGTAGAATATTGATTCACAAGCGGCTTGTAACATTCTGCAGACTTGCTCAACCAATAATATGCCAACGCCAAAGACAAAATCATCTTTTGTCAAATGCTATAAAGTGTAGTGCATCAGAAAATCAAACAAAACTTTTCCATTCGTAATCGTAGGTTCCCTAAAAATGTTTCATAGAGATTTTTTAAATTAACTGTAAATTCATAACATGTGTCAGTGTCAATTGATATTTTTAATGCTGAATCCGAAAACAGCCACGACATGCGACTTTCGAGCCTCAAATATTATAGTAAATAAACGGAGTGGAGTGGCGACGACGGGCAAGTGCGTTTGTTGTATGTGTGTTTGTAAGTTTACAGAGCACGCAACACATTCGCGGTGAACGAAACACTAAGACTGGTTCGGCATAGCTACACTGCCAGCTGAGAGATAAGCTATATAAGTATATCAGTTCAATTTAACAAATGTAAGAATAATCTAAATATAGCTAAAATAAAACATCAAACCCAGTGTGTCTGTAAATTGAAAAACTATTAATAATAGTAATATATATGTATATATGTATAAAACGAGCAAAAAAATAACTTTTTTTGTATGCGAACCCCTTTAAACATTTATTTTATTCTGTTTTTTAATATTTGTTGTTATAGCAGCAACAGAAATACAATATCATCTGTGAAAATTTCAACTGTCTATCACGGTTCATGAGATACAGCCTAGTGACAGACGGACGGACGGAAGGATGGACAGCGGAGTCTTAGTAATAGGGTCCCGTTTTTACCCTTTGGGTACGGAACCCTAAAAAGGGAGTGAAAAACAAAAATCAGCGTTTTGGACATAGTTAAAATAACTAGAGAAAATAATCGGAAAAATCTTACACAATAAATCAACGTTTTAAGAATAAAGTGCTGTCTGTCTGGTTTTTTCCGAAATTTCTGAAAGGCTGTGGTTTTCACAGATGGACAGAGTATAATTGGGAGCAGAATATTTGCTTTGTCTCATTAAAATTCGATATCAAAAAGTAATCATGGTACGTATGTACCACTTTAGCCATATGGAATTAGCTCAAAAATATGGCAGACAATAGACATGTTTTAATAATGTATGAACGTATTACAATATTATAATTTTGACAAACAGCGATACTTTATTTTGTCCAAAAATGGGGCTGCTGAATCAAACAACAAGTTTTCGCGGCATATATTACAGTGTAATGTCCAATTCTAAAAAAAGTCGTCAAATAACAATTGCCGTAGGGCTTGGCCCAGCCATGCATTCAACTGTTATGCACTTCTTCTGTACGTTCTTCTAAACACAAATAGTGCGGCAGTCATCTTATAAGGGTATGGAGAAGGTAGCTATGATGCAGTAAAGATGGGGTATCTCGATTCTATTGAGCGGTATTTTAAGTATACTGCACTGATTTGCTTTGGTAAGTAAGCTCCTGCGGCTGTCAAGCAATGAAAATTATGAAGACATTTTAATGATTTTTTATGGTCATTCATTTGCTACCTTAAAAAAGCTAAGCGATTTTGTAGTTATCTAGAAATACCGCTTAATAGAACCGCTTTGGCCGCTGCTATCTTCTCCAAACACTTATGAAGTAATTCCCACACTATTCGTGTTCACAAGAACGTACCGAATAAGTAGATACCAGTTCTACATGACGTAGCCGAGTCCTACGGTAGTTGCCTAGTAGTCGAAAAATATCTTCTTTAATATACCTGTAGGCACACATTTTCCTTTGAGTTAGTATCAAATGGCCCGAACTATACAAATTGTATTGATGACGTGGCATTCAATGAAAACATTGCCTTCATGCATTAAATATCTCCATGACATCAAAACATCCTCTATATCATATATCGGGAATTACATTATTTAGCAACAGCAAATAAGTTTTAAAACGTAGCTAAGTGTTTCTGTATTCGTGTAAAAGAGCAAATTGTTTATGGTTTTAGAACTAGAACCAATATACGACGTATTGTAGAAAAGTTTAAAATGCTACCTATAAACGTAAACATAAACTGTTCCGTACGGTTCAATTGTTCATTAAGAAAACATTATTTTTAATTACCTTTTTCGTTCTTTCAATTGAGTCGTGGCTGAATTACTGATATGCAATAATTCATGCAAAACAAATTTTATTTTTTCTTGATTAGAACTTGATATGGAATAACAGATTTTAATTTGATGATTGGTAAACGCTGTGATTAGTAGTTGCTAGGGATTGTTATTTCAAGTAGGTATTTTCTGCGATTGTGTGTGACCGAAACGAACAAATAAACAACAGTTCTGCCACACTAGACTTAAAATGTTAACTGCAGCAGCGAGATGAACGTCATCGCATTCGTTACTTGCTTAATACATATATTTAAATTTCAAATTGATGCAATACATTTAAACAATACCCACCTGGTAAGTAAATGCCTTCAGATCGAATATTCTATATAGATGTAAATAAAATTGGCTGGCGCTTCTTTAATGGATTTCCGTTTCAGAATTGACATATTTTGCGGTTCTCAACGGCATGAATGATTGAATGAAAATATTTGTATTTAAATAACATGCAAGTTTTTCAGTGTCCAGCGTTCGCATAAGTATAGGCTGTAACTGAAGCTTTCTACAAATGCAAGTAGGGACTCGTATTACCTCTTGCATTACCAGAGTTAAATATAAAATATTAGAAATATATATAATTATACTTTTTTTGTCATTCTCCCATAATGAGGGAGACGGGTTCGGGTTGAGGGGTCTTGGGTTAGATTTCTGGTCGGGGCAGACATTTGTATAACAAGCAGATGTTTGTTCTCAGATCATGGGTATTTGTGTCTGTCTTTGTGTTTATTCTATGGGAAAACCTTAGTGTGGGCCTTTGAGTGTGTATGTTTGAGTTTGAATGGAAACTTTTCGATACACCTAATAAAAGTAATCAAATTTTGATTTAAAATTGATGCAAGGGAGACAAATATTTGGTTTAGTGTAAATAATTTAACTAACTTCTCAAAATGTAATATAATAGCCATTTTTATCAAAAAAAAATTACTTTGAAATTGAAAACGTAGAATTATAACAACAGTGTTTTCTGTCTTACTAAGAATAAATTGTACACTGCGTATAACATGCGTAAAAACTGTTTTTAATTTGTTTTTGGTCATTACAAGCTTGTACTACGTAATGTGTAAGTATTAATAGTAAGGTCGTCTCAGTGTTTATATTTCTATAACTTTTATTTTCATTCTATTTCAAAGAAAAAAGGATTTTAAAGACTTAATTTTTTTTCTGAAGGTACTCTATTTGATAATGAATCATCTCTGGAAGTGGGTCCCTTTTTGCATTTACAATTTTAATGTTCTTAAACATTTTATAGTTTGACAAAATGGTTAAAGTTAAATAAGTTTGTAGTCCTCTTGCTACCGCTGGAACAAAGCTTTAAACATTAAATGCATGAAATATGCTCTGATTTGAAACAATGGCAAAATATACATATAATAACATCAATGAATAACAATGGGGTATAAATTATCATTTAAACTGTTGTATATTTTATAAAATATAGCCCTTGTGTTTTATGCAAAACATAATACCTCCATGGTAATTTGTTAAAAAAGTCAAAATGTAGGTAAGTACGTGAATTTTACTGATGTCGACCAATGTCGCTTCTTTACTCGTTTTAAATTAGGGTGTTCCTTCAGGCCTGCCTTTAATCAGTCCTAAAGTAGTCATTTCCGAGTTTTGGTTCATTATTAGAACAATTTCTTTTGATTCACTAAATGAGTACGGGTTATTTAAAATACTATAATTTGGTGTCCCCTCGTATGCCAAGTTGCCGTCATGTGAAACGGGTTCTAAAACAAACTCCGAGTCATGGCCCGATCAGCGAACACGACTACTGTATTCGTTCGTGAAACTCCTGCGCACGACTGTCTTGTAGATGATTTTTTCGTGATCAAGCCATTCATTGTTCGGTAGCCATTTATTGGATTGAAATTGTTTACAACCACGCGGTGCCCGCCTATGAATTTAGCTCACGTAGTCTTGTGATGTATAGTCGGCGTCTAACAAGCAATACGTGAACAAGGCTTGTGCTGCGATGGACTTTCCATGTCCGGGTCTTCACCATGCCAGTTCCGATTCTTGAAATCAGTGGCCTAAATGGAATTGAAAATAAAAAGCGTTCTATTTTTTTCAATCGACTTCAAAAAGGAGAAGGTTCTCAATTCAACTGTATGTTTTTAATATTGTTATTAAGGTATGTTTGTTACGCGATAACTCCGCCAACTGTCGGCCGATTTTCAAAATTGCTCGAAAGAGAACTAAGTGGTCCCTTATAAATTTTATCGAAAATGATTCAGCGTTTTTAATAAATATATATATATATATAAACAAAAACAAAAAAAAACTTACAAACCAAAACGTCATCTAAATAACTGAATGACGTTTTCGTGTGTTTCGCGGACTAGAATAGGCATTCTAGTCCGCGAAAAATAGGAAAACTGAGGAAATAAAACCACACGATGAATAAACCAACTGAGGAATAAACCTGACGTTTCAAAAGTTGCAGGATTATGTAGCTTTTGGATCTTCATAAATTAATTCCTTTTTACCCGACTGCGCGACGCAAAGGAGGGTAATGTGTTTATCAGCATAAGTATACTATGTATGTGTGTATGTGTGTATTTTTGTACCTTTGTGGCACTATTTAGACCAAAAACATGGGCCAATTTCGATAAATGATACGTCGTTGGATTCGTTATGGCGTGGCGGTGCGAATGTCAATTTTGGACGCCATAATGTGAAAAATAAAAAAATTAAAAACGACGAACTAAATGTCTAGTGAGGTATAGTTAAATGGATATTTAAAATCATTTGTAGGTTTCTCATATCGTTTTTCAATCAGAATTACCGTTAAGGATCTATAACGATTTAAAGTTGGTTAGTAACGATTTTCACTTAAATACTTATAGGCTTTTAATTTGGAAATTGTTAAATTTTTATGCAAATGAGGTAAATATACAGCTAATGAGAAAAGCAATAAACAAATATCAATATCTGACCCTAACCTAACTAAAAAGGGTAAAATAAAATAAATTAATTTAAAAAATAAAAAAATCTGACTGCGTAAAAAGTTGAAGAGAAAAAAACAAGTAAGTCCGTAGTCGAGACTTATTATTGAATATTATTGAATAACATAACGATTTTAACAGTCAGGACCCATCAAATCGGCTTCCTAGAATGGGTCTCGATTGTTAAAATCGTTATGTTATTAAATTCAATAATATTCAGTAACAAAAGTCTCGACTACTGGACTTACTTACTTGTTTTTTTCTTTTCAGGTTTTATGACGCAGTCGGGTTTTTTATTTTTTAAATGAATTTAACACTAGTTATCTACTTTAAGCGACCTATTGTTGGGATTGAAGTCGGTGACTCATACGTTTTTAACGTGTAAAATTATTGGTACAACCAATGCTTTTATACTTTTATTTGATACAAAAAGTTGTTGAACAAAGCCATGGACTTGTTTTAATATTTAACGATTCGTATGTATTCTCTTACGGTTTTAGGTAGGCACTAAATCCCGTATTACAATATAGGAGACTCAAGCCTTGATTTATACTTAAGTATTGACAAAGATGACTGCTACTTAAGTATAGAACAGAAACTGAGTCGCGTTCTGTAATAAGGACCTTACTTTACCTAAATGTAGGCCTGATTAACCGAACTCGTCTTTTTTAGCCCCTGACAAAAAAATAGGGGTGTCACAAGTTTGACGAGTGTATCTGTATATCTGCGTGTCTGTCTGTGGCATCGTAGCCCTAAACAATAGACCGATTTTGATGGGCTATTTTTTGTTTGAAAGATGACGTGATCGAGATGGTTCTTAGGTATATTTAATCTTTGACTAGGATATGGGACGACATTGTTTCAAGCGCCGCTGGTCCATCTCTGACACTTTGTGCGGAATCCGAAGATGTCAAAATTTTCCTGAACTAACTCGAGTGCGACTGATAATTTTTTATTAATACATTGATTTGACATCTTTTGGGAGAGTATTTGTGTCAGTCAGTGAATAAATGGTAATCTAAAATTATTGATAGTAAAAATACTGTGCATATTCTTCAACAAAATCACAAAAACAACAGTATCAGATGTTTTTATTATTAAAATTCTTAAGCAAAAGTTTTTCAACTTGTCTGTCAACCATAGTCTGGCCAGAAAAAGTAGTCAGCCTAACGTTTAACTTTATACTTTCGATTAAATTTAATTCATTCAAAAACAGATGGGTGCAAAATTAAAAAAAAAACACATTTGAATCTTTAATCAATCATCATCTGGCTAGTATTTTTCTTGCCAACCCACTCAGGATATATTTTTTAACGTGCTAAATTTGATATAAATTACGTTTCATCCAGTAAACGAATGGGTGAAGGGTCCCTATTCGTATCCCCTCTAATTAGCTGAGATGAAATTATTTAATATTCGCACTTTATGCCAAGTTTTTGATTAGTTTAGTCTTAGGTATGGTCTTAACTTAACGTTTTAGGAACAGTGGCGGCGTAGCGTGGGTTGGCACCCGGGGCGATTATACTATAATCTGAATCCTTACTAATATTATAAATGCGAAAGTAACTCTGTCTGTCTGTCTGTCCGTCCGTCTTTCACGCCTAAATTACTGAACCGATTTTGATGAAATTTGGTACAGAGATAGATTTGAGCCTGGAAAGGACATAGGCTACATTTTATCCCAAAGTTGGGCACGATATGTAACCTGTAGTCCACGCGGGCGGAGCCGCAGGCGGAAAGCTAGTTCATAATATAATCTGAATGAATGTTATCTTCATCTGAGAGTCTGAATCATATATATGTCTCCGGTCACGTTTACTATTGATTTAAATTTAAAATTAAATTAGCATTTCTTTAAGACGCTAGATTGGAATGGACTGGGCATCAATCGCACCTCCGCTTCGCAGACGACATAATAATATTGGCAGAAACATTACAAGTCCTGCAAGAAATGCTGCACAATCTTAACGCTGCCTCAAGACGTGTCGGCCTTGGAATGAACTTGGACAAGACCAAGGTCATGTTCAATGATCATGTCATGCCCAGGCCGATCTCTGTTGACGGTGTAACGCTCGAAGTTGTTCAGGAATACATATACCTCAGGCAAGCGTTGCAGTTAGATAGAGACAACTTAGAGCGGGAAATCACCAGATGAGTGCAGTTTGGCTGGGCAGCATTTGAGAAGCTGCGTCATATCTTTTCGTCGCCAATCCCGCAGTGTCTAAAGACCAAGGTCCTTAACCAATGCGTCCTACCAGTCATGACCTAAGGAGCCGAAACCTGGAACATGACAGTGAGGTTGGCCCACCGATTGCACGTCGCTCAGTGAGCTATGGAACGCTCCATGCACGGGATCTCGCTAAGGGATAGAATCAGAAACGAGGTCATCCGACAGAAAACGATGGATATTATCCAAAAGTGTAGCAAGTTGAAGTGGCAGTGGGCTGGCCATGTCTGTCGCAGAACCGACGAGCGTTGGAGTAGACAGGTTCTCGAATGGAGACCACGTCTTGGAAAACGTAGTCTAGGACCAGCCAGATGGTCAGATAACCTGAAGAAGATAGCGGGTTGTGGCTGGATGAAAAAAGCGGAGGATCGTGCAAAGTGACGCACCATGGGGGAGGCCTACGAGTATATTCAGCAGTGGACTGCAATAGGCTGATATTATGATGATTTGATTTTAGCACTTTATCCAATATTACAAAATCAATAAAAAACTAGCATATTTTTGGCATTTTTTAAGTAGCACTTTAGCACATTTCGTATCAGTCTAGTTGGAAACACTGGTCGTGCAGATGCGCCAGTGGCTACTAATTTGCGCGAGTGCGTTGGCATTCCGTTGTCACCCCTTGATGCTTGGCACTCGGGGCGGACCGCCCCCCCTTACGCCGCCACTATTTAGGAAACCACCGTAAGCAACTTGTGAGTTACCTTTTTTTTAGCCCGTTTGCTATAAATACAATATCTCGCGAACTGCGTTCGTTCCCCAGCGAGAAATTGACTGAACTTACCACGGGTGCTACGTATCAACTGTTCACCACACAGGATCAGGTGCCAAGCAACACAACGAGTGATACATCACTTACAAAGCAAGCGCTGCTCACTACCGCATTCATTTGGAATGTCGCTGTCCAAATCATCTGATATCCCTGATTACAATAAATGGGGTTGGGAATGGAATGATAGAACTAAAGAATGGGTATCCTATTGGACTAATCTTCCAAATGCAAGCCATAGATGTCTATTTCTATTAAATTGTCGATGTTTGGTCTCTTGCACAGGCAGATGCAAATGTTATTAAGCTGGGATGCGCTGCAACCCATTATGCAAGTGTGAAGGAGGTTGCACAATCAAATCTCACAATACATGAATTAGTAACCATAAAAAATGCTGTTTCAAGATTTGGTGTCTAATAGAACTTATTATTAAAAAAAAACTTACAGATGGCATATTGGATTTATAGCAAACAAGCCACCAGACATAGTTGGACAAGTTGCTGGCGATGGTTTCCTAAAACTTCAAGACCAAATCTAACACCAAACCAAACAAAAACTTGGCAGAAAGTGTACAAATCTTATGAACGATGAGTAATACTTCTCAGCTAAAATACTATTAGACTCCAGGCAATTCATAATAAATACCGACAGAACATGATGCAATTCCTTAATTGCGCTTGCATTACTAATGTTTCAGAAACGACCTTCATTAATTTACAGGAATTTAAATTTCGAGATAAATTGGTTAAAAGTGTGATTTTGTGCCTTAAAAATTAAAAAAATTACATTTACTATTATGGCAACTTTATATTAATTTATTGTTTCCTTATCTGTTATACTGGTTCTATGCTTTGTTTTAGTTCAATGCATTGCGGTTTTCAACTTTAAATCGTTTGCATTTGTATGTACACTTTAAAAACAGTGTATCATTTTTACTAACAACAGGTTGGTAATTTTTACTTTCTAAGTAATTGCGTCTGTTGAAAACATTGTATTGTTTTTAAAGAAGTCATAAACAATGTAATACCGTGAAGTATTCATTTACGCCACACACTGAGTGCTTCGCCATCTGTCTTAATGCGGGCCCCATTGTGTCTACCACTCGCCTTAATTACGCATAATACCTACTGGTTATATTAATTTGATTTACTTCTTTCTGTAGGTGTGTTCTACTTCGTTACTTTTTATTCAATGTTCCTATCAAATGAATAGCACAATGGCGAATTATTATACATTATATACTAAAACTCAACTATGAAAAATACAACACGAATGAACAACTTCACTCAATACTGAACAAAGATAACAATTGCGTAAAAATTGCAAAATTAATAATGATAGTATATAATAAAGATTAAAATAAAACAAATAACTATTTGCGAAATCTTCTGGATATTACTTCGCCAAGATTAAGTAAAGTTTTACTGGTAAAATAATTTTCTGGATCGCAATTGTACGTCATACATAAAACGAGATTAAAGAAATTTTCGAGGTTTTATTGCCTCTATTTGACCGAGAACGTGCTTTCGGCGGTCCTTTGGTTTCTGCAATTAATGCATTGATTTCAAACTTTGCAAAAAAAAATTCTTTTCTTTTCCATAGATCAGCTAATACTGATGTGAAAACATAAAAAAACGACAAAAATGCCGACTTAAGTAAGTGTGTGTCTTCAATAGGAAAACAGCAACTTAATAACCATATTAAATGCTAATTCCAAAGGAATGTATTAGCATAACGGACAACAATAGGATAGATTTGACTTATTAGGGGAATATTACTGGCGGAATGGTGTTCCCATCAGTCAGTGTGGGCGAATGTAGCAGACATGCAGCAGCCAGCGGCAATCTCGCGGATTGTAGCGTTCCGTTGCACCTTGTTTCCTGCGGTATCCAAACAATCGAGAGCTCCAATTGAATTGTACGTACTTAATGCACTCAAAGAAACGGAGTTGATCATGGTTCGGTAGCGACGCAAAATTTCTACCGCTGCAAACGACGCATTGTTGCTGCGTATTAGCCTTATTTATAACCCGTTGCAGTCCCCCTCTGCACCCCTGCCATGCAAGGTGCGAGTTCAACGCGCGAATGAGAACCCAATCTAATTCTGTGATGCCGGTGTTTCCAATCAATCTAACGATTGATCCAAATTTGAATAGGGACGACCATTTCCTATCAGACGTTAGCGCTAAAGAGGGTAAATGTGTTTGACATGGATTAAGATGAATTTTGAATAATATACTCGTAGATAGGCGGTTCCGTTACTTTTTGTAGTAAAAATAACAAAAAATTCAGTTAACGTGGCGTTTTCTTTATTATTTATTGTTTGCATTACTGGGAAAATGCCTCCCCCCTTTTCCCTATTTATCCTGGTTGCTTGCAAACTTCCTCCAGTTCCTTCGGTATCCAATGAGGTCATCGTTCCACCTCTTTCTAGGTCTACCCCGACTCCGTTTACCTTGGGGTATCCACAATGTGGTTGTTAAATTATTGTTCCGGTGTAGTTGTAGATGAGACCGAGCGGTTGTTTGATAAGTACGCGATATGATGGAAGAAATCGCGAAGAACTCCTTCCGGGTGGCGCGGCGGCGGCGGCGCGGGCGACGGTGCGGGCGCGGCGAGCGGCGCGGTTGAACGCACATCATTATGCCCGCGCTCTAAGTGTGGTCAGCCTTGCGGAAAATTGCCGAGAGAACTGCAAAAATTGTGAAAATATATCAACCCATATGTAACAATAGAGGATATTTGCGTAAGTGCGTACCAGTTGCGAGAAGTCTATTGCGATGAATATAAACCGATTCGGAAAATGATGTGTCCCTATTTTGTCTAGTACCAATCTAAAACATTATTTTTACTGTTTTGTATTTATCTAAAACAGTTAATTACTGGAATAATTATACGAAACCTTTTAAGTAGGTACCTACCTAGGTACGTTATTACTAAGTTCAAACAGAATCTTAAAATAAACACTTTAAGAATGAACTTTCTTATGAAGAATGAGAATTATTCTTAACTTAGCATCTGACATTTAGTGCGTTGTACACCGAACGTGGCGTAAGTGGGTATCCCAGCAAACTGTTAAAACCGTTTAGTTATTGAATACGTTTAGTTAGAAAACAACAAAAATAAAACACATTAGTACATTAGTAGTAAACGAATCGTAATAATTTTTTGTTAAGGTATGGTTGGAATAGATATGCGGGCCGCGGCGCGGCGCATCAGCGGATGGCGCCTGGCGCCTCTGTCCACTAATAATACTCGTGGGTTTAGTAGAATCCATCAGAAAAAAGGTTGTGTAAATATCGAATGTATCGCGAAAATGCTTACAAAGAGGAAAAAAAACCTAACCAATTTACAAATGTTGCTCTAAGAAAGTCATGTTTCTCATTCAGGTTATACCTATGTTTTTCTATTGTTTCCTAGTAGAATTTCCGCTTTTGTTTCTTAGTGAAACAAGAATTGTTTTCATTTCAACTACGTAATAAATGAAAAAGACTAACGACGAGCTGAATAATATGAGTGAAGCTGAATAAAAAGGCATAGTGTAAAAGCAAGTGTTGTTAGATAGAGCAGGCAAGGCGCCGGCACCGGCGTCGAGAAATCTTCACAAATATATAACAATAGTGAGAGTAACTCGCGAGATCAAAGCGAGCGACGCCGCCGACGCGCTTTGTTTACGGTAACGCCGACGAACCATCGACTAATCAACCGACTGATTAATTTAATTAAACATTACGAGAAAGTTCTGTTTATTTTACGTTTCCTCGGGCCCACATGCGAGTTCAAAGGAAATAGGACGGGAATATAAACAAGACTATATTGTTGAGATGGGCACGCGACGCGCGCTCACTGTGCACGCGGGCGCGGGCGCTGCCACCGGCGGCACCGGCTCCGGCATCGGCATCGCAGCCCTCATTTTAGAGCTGCAAAAACTGTAGACAATTAATATATTTTTTTCATATTGTATCTATAGTTTTCAAAACACACTTTCCTAAAAAATAAAATTGGTTACACTTTAGCTAACTCCAGCCATTTTCAGAGTTTCGCGCTAAGACGAAACTCTTATGCAATCGCTTCGCTGTGGTGTCTGTCCTCAACTTTGCAGGCTTTTTCCTGAGCAGTGGCTTAAACGTTGGTAACTATACGGGACAATATATTTTAATAAACAAATGTGTCTACAATACACAAAAAATTTAATCTAGTGGTATAAATATTTCAAAAATGGTTCACTTTTGCATATAAGTGTGCTTATACAGGGCTTTAGGTATCTCTTTTTCAACCTCTAGGGTGGTTAATCAGTCTGTAGAACTGAACAACTTCCCCAAGGAAAACATGTCAAATTCGAAAAAAAAATTTTGATCTCCCATACTAAATGCGCTATATGCTGATGAAGTTTGTTATCTTACCAGCCCATACACGTCCCCGCCGAGGGACACGAGCCTCCCTTCGAAACACGAAGGGGATTTAGGCCATAGTCCACCACGCTGGCCCAATGCGGGTTGATGGACCGCTCGTCTTTCGAAAACGAATTTTCTCAGACGGGCGGGTTTCATCACGATGTTTTCCTTCACCGTTGAGCAAGTGATAATTAGAAATCCGTACATAAATCCGAAAAGACGAATTTAGTGGTACAGGCCGGCACCAGGATTTGAACCCACGACCTTCGGATTACAAGTCTGGCTCATTACCAACTGGGCTATCATCGCATATCCAACTGGGCTATCACCGAAGTTTGTATGGGAACTCAAATTTTTTTTTTGGTATTTTGACCTATGTCCCTTGGGGAAGTTGTTCAGTTTCATGGACTGATTAACCACCCGAGAAGTTGAAAGAGAGATACCTAAAGCCCTGTATAAAAGTGTAACACATGATACGTACTATATGTTCTAATTCCAAGTCACCCTGTAGGTATGATGTTAAAGCCTTCTGAAACCATTTTGTAGGTACTACATAAGCAAATATAATTTTCTTGTTCCATAGAATGGCTTCTAAGATATAATAACGAACAAATGTGAATACGAATTTAATAAAACCTAAATTCGGAGATAAAACAAATTATGTATGCACAATTTAAAGCCACTTTAGCTCGCGACTAATGCTTCAGACAAGACGTAAACAAAAACAATTGCGAGATGGGATAGATATATCTCGCGGTCGCGAAAGTTAATGCAGTACCTACATTCATGCTCACTTTTAAATTAATAAAACAAAACGGTGCTAGTATACACCAAGACCCTTACTCTCATTAGCTGGACGAAAGCGAAAACGCGCGAAAAAGAACGAGTTTAATTCGGGAAAGCCAGTTTTCCCCTACGTTGAAGTGTAGCTCTTTTACGTTTTGTTTTTTAATTAGTTGCCGCTTAAACTTTTTCGCTTAGCGTTGTTCACTTTTATTACATTTTTTATTCTGCCCTTTTCAATTAAGTTCTAAAAACAGTTTATGTTAAATGTCAGCTCAATGTATTGAATATTCTGCGAAACAATTAAGGGGCGAGTGTAACCTTTAGTCCGCCACCTCTGTTAAGCGGGCTGCAGCTACTGTGCTACGCCGCGTCGTATTCCATAGTAAGAACGAATATAATGGTAACATTGTAAAATAAATTCGCATCTTATTTGTCTTACTTGATGGATAAACGTACACTTACGCAGTTTGTTCAGGAAAAACATACGTATAATATAAGTGATTTAACATAACAGACCACGAGCTGCGCCAGCTCGCGCCGCCGCCGCCGCCGCGAACATTATGGAAACAAAACAATAGACAGTGAGTCGTACATACATACACGTGGTAATGTTCTAAATTAATTATAAACAGGCGCGTCGGAAATTTTCTCGTCTGCCATCTTACAAGCGATTAGTAATTGTGTTATCGTTCAATTTGAGCCATCAGTTGTCGGCCTTAGGCAACCATGTCTTACCGTGCTTACTTCGAACTTTTTGCGTGTTTATTTACTTTTTACAAATTACAAATTTTAGACACTAATTTTACAAATGTTTTATTTCAAGTAAGTAGTGGACACTCACGTTTCGTGAAAATTCTTTTAGACATGGCTATGGACCTACTTTATTTTAAATTTCATATTATTTTTTCCATCACAAAACCAAATACGTCTTTTTTCTATAAAAAGTCCCGAATACATAATAAAGATAATCAGGGACTAGGTATGATTTATAAATTCAAAGCGTCCGCGCCCTATTTACTGGAAGTTACGAGGCTTAGACGTGAATAATTAAGTAGTGTTATAATTTGTACCAATCGTTCTGTACGCTATAAAAGTCGTTTTACATTAAAAATGAAATGTTCGACAAAGTTGGGTGTAAATAATTCAGACATTGCGCCCTCCCTGGCCTCGTAGTAATTGGGAGTGTTAGGAGCGGGCCGCGACAACAGCGGATTACACTAAGCCAGGACACCTCGCCTGTAACACTTTCTATTGTCTATCAAAAGAACATCCTCAATTTTGTTTTTAGACTTAATACCTCGCAATCGACGAAAACAGTGCTTTGAAACTTTGACTAATTTTTATATTTTTAAATTACGCTTATTGTTAAACATTAATCAACTCTGTGGTCTCTCAATATCCCAACAGGACAAGCGCGTGAGCTAATGGAAGTATGTGTATGTATTCAATTTACATACGAATTAATTTAAAAACCGGCCAAGTGCGAGTCGGACTTGCGCACGAAGGGTTCCGTACCAAAAACGAGCCAAAAAATCACGTTTGTTGTAGATTATACTATTTTTTAATATTTTTTGTTATAGCGGTACATAACCTGTGAAAACTGTCTAACTATCACGGTTAATTGAGATACAGCACGGTGACAGACGGACAGACGGACGGACAGCGGAGCCTTAGTAATAGGGTCCAGTTTTTTTTACCCTTTGGGTACGGAACCCTAAAAAACGATAGGTACACAGATTTTGTAAAAATACCCAATAAAGTTACCTTGATTCTGATATTCCAGGTCATTAATTAATGCTGTCGAGTAATCGTCATTATTTATTTACCTACTTTAACTTACACGTACACAAAAGTGGTTTTTGGGTTTTAGCCTCTCCGCTCTTACATTAACTTATTTAATGTACGGACGGCCGCAACTCAGGTTACCAAACGCGTGCACTCTGTGCTGTTGTGATAAGAGCGGTTTTGCAATGAAAATGCGCTGGCCTCTGTACCTAGTCAGATTAAACTGGTTTTCGCTACCCGCTTAACTCTAGTCTCGGTGCTCGGTTCTGAGAGGGGGCGTTAGGGGAAAATGGGGGGGAAAATTAACATGTTTGTCTTGCTTACGTCGTCGCCAACACCGAAACTACGCCGAAGTCAAATAAATTCTTCGCCGTTTTGCATAAGCACACGCGTACTAATGTTTGACTTAAACATTGTCACCTCGCTGTAATTAATGCTAAGAATTAAAACTTTTATGGGTAGGTATGTGTAGGAATTTTAATGAAAATGGCTGAGGTGAATTATTGACTGCCTAAAGGAATGCGTATGCCCAAACATAATAAAAGATTAATTTTAAAAATATTACCAATTGTTTTGAAACGAGCGATCCTCTGATCCTCTTGTTTCTTGTCTATGAAAGACTACCTGTAGTACATTTTATAAAGTACATTAACATAATGTACATTATGTATACTGGTCATATGTTAGGAAATAAAACACTTTAAAAAAAAATTTTGTTTTTAGAAACACAGTTTTTTAGTAGCTTTACTTTTGAGAAAGATTCACATCTAAAACTAAGTTCTAAAAAGTTTCAGTGCTAACACTAAGTTACTATAAAATGCGCTGGATATTGTGGATATACGAATATACTAATTTGTACTTCATTCCAAATAAACTGGTTCCGTTCGATACCGAGATTATTTAATAAATAATAATATATTGTATGTTCTAAATCATAGGTCTATTACAATATAAATAGCAGAAAATTGTATCTCCTCGGGAAACTAACTTATAATTTAGGGTTTTTTGTACACTCAACAGTATATTTTTTGTTAACACGTCAATTAAGTAAAATGTCTTGTTCTTTGTAACCAAGGTGCTGTTGTACACTGACAGTAGGAGTTCAAATCTTGAAATATACATCTTCTTCTAACCCTGGCGAACTTGACTAACCCTAGTGTCAGAGATTTCAACCCGCACTATGGCCTCTGTCTAAGTTTTAACGACTGTAGTCAATCGTCAACAGCCGTGACCGACAGCTTAACGTGCCCTCCGAAGCACGTAAACGCTCGTGATAAATTGCCACTTCGGCCACCCATCAGGTTCACTGCCTCTGTGTTCGTTGCTTAACTTCACTGATCAGTTGAGATCAGCGAGCGCCAATGGGCTACGAGCTGTTCAATATACATAATATACATTTACATAAGTATACAGGTTTTAATGCCACCTGAAGGGAAAGTACCTACTCTTAATACTATAGATAGAAAATTGTACTCAAAGAAAACATTCCTTTAATTTAATTTACCAAGTTAGAAATATTTAATCCTTATAATTGACCCAAACGATCGATGCAATAAAAGTACAGGGTAAATTCTTACAGATTTTAGTCGGTTCGGTTCGATTCCCGGGTGTGGCAAGCAAAATTTCGACAATCCTTGAATGCAGTTTTCTTTCTTTTCAAAAATAAAGGAATGTTTTCTTTGAGTACAATTTTCTATCCGCAGTATTAAGAGTACTTTTCCTTCAGATGGCATTACAAAATTTCACCCTGTATACGATGAAGCGTGGCTTCATCAAGCATGGGAAGATTCGCCAGGAAACTTTGTAAAGAGTAAAGTTGGGCTCGAAGCTACGGAACATTTTTTTGTGAAAGTAGGTACATCTATTATGGTAGTACGCGTACAATTTATTTTTTACTCATTTATTACTTTGCTCATAGTATATTTGCATTTAAGATTGTTATAATTCAATCTGAAAGTATTTTTTGTCAACCCTATTGCAGCACGTATTAACAACTTATAATAACAAGAAAATATTGTGTAGACTAGTCAAAAATATTAGACTATGTAATTTGATTTGTATTTTTTAATTTGCGGAATACATAAATCGAAGGAACCGACAACAAAATGGAGCAGAACACAGGCTCTAATATGTAAATACCGTTCTAAGAACAAAAGCCAACCTAACGTATAGACCAACAATGGAAAATATGTGTAATAGAGAAGCAAAGTGCCTATCAAGCCTTCAGATGCTGTAAACATATAAAATGAAGGCGGTTATTGTTCTTCAGAAACAATAAGAGCAACATTTTTCCAACAATTGACTGGAGCCATTTCAAGTGAAAGCGCCATGGAAAAAATAACGACCAGTGGATACCACATCGACGCACGTTTAAACAATCAAACAGGGAACAAAAAGACAGTGCTGGAAACGGATAATGCAGAAGCGGCCCTGTTAGGGCGCGCTCTACGCCACTAGCGGCGGCGGACACCAGGAAACAGTTTTCAATATTTATTTATTTATTCACTTTTTCTTTTTATTTCATTTTAATACTAGCATTCCGCTCGGGACTTCATTCCCATGGGCATTTGGGAAAATTATGTAGCCTATGTTACTCAGGGATAATGTAGCATTCTAATGGTAGAATTTTACAAATCTGTCAAGTAGTTTTTAAGTTTATTCGTTACATACAAAAATACAAATCTTTTCTCTTTATTTAGTGTAGATGTCTCACGGCAAACTTTATATTTCGGGAGATAAAACCAAACACCAATAAAGTACACAGATTTTTGCATTCGTAAAATAGGTAATTGGCTATAGAGACTATTTATGTTTCATTTTGTATGTTTTTGTATGTTTTACTGTTTTACCTTATGTTTTACCAAACAGTATCACATTAGATACAGGATTTGTAACGCACGGCGCGTAAACGAGTACGCCACGGGATCAACTGAGCGGGATATCTTTCTATCATGAATAAAGAATGTTTTATTGAAAGTTTGTCATTCATTATGAATTTATTACTTATGCATATTAAATTAAACCAGTCACGGATAACGTATTTGAAGGCCGAGTATCACGTTAAATATATCCTTACTAATATTATAAACGCGAAAGTTTGTAAGTATGGATGTATGGATAGGTATAGATACATACATCTATGGATGTTTGTTCCTCTTTCACGCTCAAACGGCTGGAGCAATTTCGATAAAATTTGGTATAGAGGTAGCTGACCTGACACCCTAGACTAACACATGGTCTACATAATTTTCCTAAACTCCCACGGTAACGAAAAGCTAGTATAATATTTAAAGAAATTGCTGTTATGACGGAATTCCGAAACAAAAGACTGGTTGTAAACTCGTAGTCCTTTCTAGTAATGAATTCGTTATTTTGACAATAAATATAATAATAATAATAAAAGTAGTCAAAGTAGGTAATAGTGCCATCTAATTCTAATGTCCGAGTTTGGTATTTCGACCAAAACAAAACGAAATTCTCAGAGTCTCATTTACTGACCCTAGGAATTATATATTTTTATAATTAATTGGGGAATTTGACTGCCAGTTGGAGACGATTTGGATTATGATAATATCAGATTTATAGGTATTTTAATTAATAAATAGTTCCTTCGCTTCTCTCTCTTCTCTCGTATTGAACACGGCTGTTGCTCGTTACTTGACTCCGTCCTCTTACGCGGTGGAAAGGATCTGTGATTAGTTTTATCCTTCGCCCTAACAGCGTATCAGAGCACACCCTGCTCCCTATCCCGTGCCCCATTCTTCGCAACTCCGCAAATGAATCGCCCCGTATGAACGGATGAATGCTTAAGCGCTATTCTAGCAAATTGATAATCAACCAAATGTACTTAATTTTTGTGTCCTTTTTATTTAAAGCACACGTTTTGTTTTCTTTTTGTTGGTTTCGGTTTTTCGCAAGTCTTCTTGTTACTATGGATTATTTTCATATCAATTCAGTTGATTGCTTGTCCGTTTTTAATCAATTTTCCTTTCATTTCAGTAATGCATTCAACTAAGAACTTGCTGAAATTGTAAATTCAGCGAAAACATTTATTAGACCTTAATATAGGGTAAATTACGTTATTAAGGCAGTTACTTGTATCTCAAGTTTCTAATAGATAGACATAGCTAATACAAACTTATTACGCAAATATTCCAGGTAATTGCGGTCCAATGCGGAAATTTATTATTGCGTTTCATGCGTAGGAAAGTTTCGATAAGAGGGCGCTACGCCGACGGAATAGGCTGAATAATGACCGAATGCGCGGGATTGCACTCATTTGCGATCTAGGAAGTTATGCGGCCCACTGTGCACTTTAACACTACGCTACCATGCCTATTTATAATTTACGCAGGTAATTGTTTTAAGTCAATGGCTTCGTATTATATTTATTCACCTTTGAAAACAAGTTTACTAATCTATGTTTGGATTTCAAACCATAACTGACGCTGCCCCTATCCGTGGAACTAATAAATACACCAGATAGGCTCCGTCAATAAAGCTGTCTAATTAATGGATCTATTCTTATGGAGTTGTGGACATAAAGGGCAACGAGTGAATTTGCAACCAGTTGAGATGGTTTCATGTTAAATTCGAATTTATCCATAATATTGTCGATTTTTTGTTGAGCCTCATTATGTTGAATGTTTTAATCTTCTAGAAACTATGATTTCCCGGGTGTCCTTGAGTTGCAATAGCCTAGACTTCCTAGAAGGTATCGAGAATGGAAGCAATTCTAACGCTATATACAAGTATGTTGCTCGAGTTCCTGTGAATAGTGGAGATCAATCATATTGTTATTCACCTTTATTAAAATTCACAAAGTTTTCATAATTGGCGGAACCTCGACTGACCTAATAAAGAAAAACGAATTTAAAAAATTTAACTGACTTCAAGCGGTCCACCAACCCGCATTGGGCCAGCGTGGTGGACTTTGGCCTTAGTGCATTTCGTGTTTCGAAGGGAGGCCCGTGCCCTTCAGTGAGTATATGGGCTGGTAAAAGAAGAAATTGACTTCAAAACTATAACTAAAAATATTTTTTGAAAATGTTTCATGTTTCAAAAAATCTAAAGTAACTAGTTTTTTGCCCAAAAATTTCTTGTATATACCCATCTAAAAAAAATGTTGGCATATTTGCTTTAGATTTTACAAAAGATCGAACTTTTTTACCCTTTTTAGTCATACAGTTTTAAAGTCGGTTTAATTTTTTTAAATTCCTTTTTCATTGCCTATTTCTTTATATATCAGTTTTTATGTATTTCTTTTAAATCACTTAATAATTTTTTTGTTCGAGTGACTGAAACACACATAACTCTCTATCTCAAAAACTACTCAACTGATTTTGATGAAACTTGCACTATTCCCTAAGTTGGAATATACGTAGTCCAGCTAAAAAATATTTTTTGAAATCCGACTTATACTTAGTTACACATAGAGACCCTTCTGCTTGGCACACATGTTTAGAAGCTGGTATTATAGCGTAACATATGCAAAAACTGTGCAATACGAGTCGAATTAAAAACCTCCTTTTTTTGAAGTCAGCTAAAATATTGATCGTCAAGTTGGCCCCGTGTCGGTCGCGTTCGCTGTTATTTACAACTATGAATTTTTTATTTAGTTTGCATAAGAATCGCGTCAGACGCCTCCCCTACCTCCCTCGATAAATAAACTAAGCGTATACTACCTAAATGATATACTCCGCATATAATAACGGCTCTAGATGACCTCGCCAACGGAACGATTTAAACACTGAAATAGTTTGCTATTAAAAAATTATAGTTTCGCCATGTCCGTGTGTCCGCACATTTTCTTAGAGATCCTTGGTACTATAGAAAGCTGAAATTTGGCATGGTCATGCATATTGATAACGCCTGCAAAACTGAAAAATAAAATCTTATAAAAATAGATGTTACTCTTTTCGGGTATTTCCTGCTGGAAACGTAAAAGTGGAATACGCGCCAATGTCTTCATGTAGGGTTTTGGATACTATTTTAAAAAATAGGAGTGGATACAGAAGAATGTTTTGATTCGATTCAGAAAATCCGTTTGCGAAATTTTAAGCTTTAAAGTGAACATTTTTGTTAAACTCAAAAGCTTACCTCCTCTACCAGCTAAACCTTTTTTTTAATTTGTGAAAATTCCCTGTGGTAGCATGTACAGCCAAGAGCAGGTCACGCTTTACACTACCAGTTTAAGCTGAGCTCTGATTTATACTGCGCGCCATACAATGCAGGGCCGGTCCAAAGTCCAAAGTGTCAAGCTTGACGTGCTCTTGAGTGTACACGGCAGCACATCAGCCTATACATTGACGTCGCCCTTATCTCGCTCGTAATAGCGATGGCTTTCGTAGTACAAATGGGAAACCTGACGTGCAGCAGCTGTACAACGAAATTAAATGGAAAATTGTCACAGCTGTCTTTTCAAGTTAACAAATAATGGTCGATCAAGTAAGAAGTAAAATGTATTTTTTCAAGACGGAACCGTAAACTGCGTGTGGTCCGACATGCTCTTCGCCTAGACCAGCGGCTAGACCAATTTTGATAAAATTTGGTATGGAGGTAGCTGACACCCTGGATTAATAAATACATGGGCTACATATTTTTTCAAATTCCCCGGAGAACGAAGTTCCGGGTGAAAAGCTAGTTAAAATATAATATAAAGACACTCCTGCTCAACGGACAGTCAAGTAGTACAGTTTTTGAATATAATTGATTTTAATTGAGCGTCACATAAACTACCGAGCTCGAGTTCGTTAACCTACGCCTCCACCGCGGGATGCGACCTTTGATCTAATCATTTCAAAGTTTACACGTTCAAAAATAATCGTTTATGTCTATAAGATAATTAATACACCTATTCGACATACACCTATTTGTCATCAGCGTAATGGAAAATGAATTTAATTTTTAATGCATGAAATCAAAAAAACAATTCCAAAAGCTGTAATTGTTTGGCTAATAGTTCGCGTTTCTATTACTTTTTGCTAAATAGACAAGGTTTTCGATCTAAGTTCCAATAAAACACCTGATAATTGAATTTAGTAATGTGACCTTTTATAGAGAAAAAGCGAATTGACAAGCTGCAATTTCTTTGTCTTCTGCTAAAAATATTAATGTATCTACTTGCTTTAATATTTATTTAATGAAATTAATGTAATACTCTTAGGAAAGAATACTAGTGAGTACAGAGAAGATCACCTAGAGCCGTTAATAATCGTGTTCTTGACTTTTTGCCTTAACATTATGAAATGGAGAATCAAGCAGTTATTACAGCTGTTCGGTGAATTAGAAATGTTGCGCCGATAAAATTATATTGTTTCTTAATAATGGTCGACAGAAGCGAGTCCATTACAATCTATTGAAAGAGCAATAGATAGTTGGCAAAGGAAAGTCAATCCAAGGGAACACAACTACCACACGAGGTTTATCGCTGAAGAACTTAACTAAATTTTGTTTTGAGGAGGTTTGCCAGATTTGAAGACTTATCTACAAATCAAATTGAATTTATAGTGGTTTTATAAACAAATTTGCGTGCACCGCTTGCAGCGCTGAGTACACCGATCTAGGAGTTATTATGTTGGTAGTTTGACATATTCCAATTACATAATATGGTTCGCGGTGTACCTAATAATATTATCGCAAGGCGGCCGCAGCCTCGCGCGCGGCGCGTACATAAATCTATTTTATCGTACTCCAGCAATAAATTTTATTTCGGGATCTTTAATTCTTTGTTATTGAATGGATTTTAGTGTTTTATTCGAGTAAACAAACAATACATACACGTTTCGGTACTTAGGGCACGTGCGCTTTTCGTAAACACATATAGCAATGTGCCCAGGCGTCGCTCGACTTAATAAAAGATTTTATTTGTAGATTGGACTGTGAGTTATTACAGCCATTTTACAGCCGGCTTTTGTCTGCGTTCACAATTAAAACTTCGATAAAGTTTAGTTGTAGTTAAAGCACAAAGAAATGCCGCTCTTTGCTGTATAATTACTGTCCGAACGTAAATAAACGCGTGCGCGGGTACCTTCACGTGAAATACGGTAGTGATCGATAAAATGTGCAACTGTAAACTTCCTCTGAGATGGGAAACGTAAATTAACTACAATTACTCTTATTCATGTGACCGCCGATTATTACCACGCAAATATTGTAAAAAATTCCTATTGCTATCGTAGTTGCTTATTGATAAATAGCTGAATCATGAGTGTTCATCATCAAAACTAAAGGGTGTTCACTCAATTTAACTTTAAAACTACTAAAAAAAACCTATTTTTCTAAGATCAACTCTAAAGACTACAAATTCCTGACTTACTCAATTTGTAAGCAAAAACACGACTGTTTGTAAAACAATTTAAAAGTCGGTTGCGTCTGCCACAAGATGTCGTTGCCTGAAACGCCTGAACTTTTTGTGTTGTGCCAAAATGACAAGCCGACATATTTAAAAAAATGTTTTGCGGTTTTTTCTCGCCCACAGAATTTTTAACATACATTACAAAATATTTCCCGCTTTTATTTCCAACCTGTCTGTTTTAAAGTTGGTTTTATTGTGAAATAATAACACTTTTTGTATTTTTTGTCCACAGGCCAAACTGTTAGAGAATTCTCACGCATGGCTGGGAGCTTCCACTTCTTCTATTGCAGGTCAGTCGACATTACGTTTTACTTATTTGTTTTGAGGATACATGACTCTTTTACCACTTTTTTTTTCTTTGTCACGGTTTTTTTCACCCATGTAATAGAATAGTAAAATACAGTTTCATAGCTTTAGAAATTCAGCTATGCTCTTGTTGGTGGAGTAAGTCGCTTTATTGTGAACTCATATTTTATTATTCCTCGAACAGCGACAACATAAGAATCATAAAGAAAATAAACTTATCATGGCCCAAAGAGGCCATGACCATGGTTATTTGTACAATGAAAATAGACCAGACAATAACTAGGGTTTCATATGTGTTTATGTAATCTATCTAGTTTAGTTTGCATTGGTTAAGTACTTTTTATATGTTTTTTTGTTTGTACCGCGCATGCTTGTCTGTCACAACATAATTCGCACCAATAATGATGCAGTACGTAACATTATTCATATTCCGACATGATAAGTATTGTAATACATAGCTGGTCGGTTATTGTCGCCGCGAGCTCGTGGGAACATTCCACCGCCCGCGCCCGCGCCAGCGACCTCCTGCACCCTCTATATTACGTATCAAATATGTATTATGAAGGTATACGCAGCATCGAATACCGCTATGGTACAGGTCATTAGAGATAACATCGCATAATTAGCATACTCACATTGTACAATTTTTGCTGTCCAATCTGAATCTTTTTCCACGCTGTTTCACGCATCTATAACGTTTGACATCGTATTGCATCATTCGTGCGTGTTATCGTATCTTCGCATTACGTGAGCAGTGTTGCTTTTATCTGTCGACCAGAATTCCACGGTCATACACTGAAGTTGAAAGCGCCGACATGGACACAGAACCAACTGCAGGACGCCATTCAAGCAGTCGTCACTCAACGGATGCGGTTCACGCAGGCAGCGACGCACTACGGAATACCCAAAGGGACCCTATACGACAATATATTGGGAAAATCAAAGCGAATGGCTGTTCTCGATGAAGCTGGCCTAACTGCCAGTGAGGAGCGAGCTATCTTAGACTTTTGTTGTGAGACCAGTGTCTCCCCTTACAATAGACGGACTAAGAAATCCCTAGTCGAAATAATGGCGTTTGTAGAAAAGTTACGAAGAAGTAGAGACCCAGGCTTCACTTTTATAGGCTTAACCGGATTTAGATGGTGGTGGGCTTTTTGCAAGAAACATACAATTGTATCACTGTATTACGAAGGAACAAACGTAGTGAAGAATTCAAAAGTAAAAACTGAGCACAATACTGATGATGAATCTTAGAAACTAGACGAAATGGTTTAGTTATTTTAAGTACCTTTTATATCAGGAATCCGTTTTATTTCGTCTTTTATTATTTTTGCTGGAAGTATTATAAAAATAAACTAGTGGGAGTGTGAAAAAAAACGGTTAAATGATTATTGAAAAATAATTATGAAATATAGTGCCGTGTCAATAATAAGTTAAATGGATTGGTGATGTGGTGAAGAGCCGTCCTTTTTTGTATATAGCTTGAGTCTAATATCATAGATAGCTTAAGTCGACAAATAATAAGTAGATATATAAAGATTCCTAAAAATTATAAATCGAATATTGCATTATTACTACACTATAATATAACACACCAGATATAGTGAACAAGAGTTTGAAATTCTTCATTATTAAAATTCTAAGAGTTTATGATTTTTTTACCACGATAAGATTTTTTTTAGTTTCGAGTGTAACAAATCATTCTTTGGTGTTAAAAGCTTTGATAAGAGATTGAAGGACTAACTACCTATTATGATTTACAAACACTCGCTTAACATAAGCGATAAATAATAACAATGGTCGTTATTATTGTAATAACTGAGTAGGTTTGCTTGTGTAAGAGCTCAGTTTTTAACTAATGAATTTTCTTACTAAGTACTTGAACATTATACAAGTTGAATAGTGAAGTTTTTTATTGTGCTTGTAAGATGTTTACATTTAGTTTTCAATAAATAGAATATTGTTGATGTAATTAATAATATCTTTTAGTTGTTATTCATATTGACATTATAGATATATTCGTCTACGGCTTTATGTATGTTAAATGATACATTAAATTAAATAAATTGTACTTTACTTAATTGCAGAGTTCACAAGTTAAATCGCGAAAAAAAATTTACCGTTTTTTTTCTACATTTTTAACATTGTGTTCTGAAATATTTTAAAGATTGTTTTTCTTGCTTAAACAGTCGATTGCTCAATTCGTAATATAGTGCCTTGATAGGAAATACAGTAAGTAAATATTTTATACCAAACTAGTTGTAAATGGTTTCCGCACGTTGGGTGTATAAACATAAGTATACTTACAGTTGGCTCGTGATTAATGCCATTTTACAATGTAATGTGGTAGCTACAGGGTGATTAATTTACTGATGATTGTTTTATTTATTGGGTGACTTTAAATTAGTTAGCGAAAATGAAGGATGTAAATCAGCCCAATAACCTAAGGAAGTAATATTTCCCTAAGGAACATAGGTCGAAATATGTGAAAAAAATTTCGCCTATTCATACAACTTGAGCGATCAGCCGATTGTTTTATACTTACTAAGTCGATTTTTTTTTTGAGAATTTCGTGTATTTTTCTAGGGAAAGTGGTTCAGTTACATAGGAAGAACCAGCCTCTAAAATTTCGCTAATTCAAAGTCACTCTGTAGTAGTATAACTAATTAATTAAAACAAAATGGTAAGATTAGGTTAAGATTTTTAGTGAGGCTGACATGAACACAGCAAAAGATATAAAAAAGGACAAAAATGTACGTATTTATTGATTTATAGTCATTTTACAAGGGATTGATGATAATTAGCGATGACATCTCTCACATGGTTAAAATAAGAAAATTTATAACTTCATTAAAGCCATTGAGTTTCGACGGGCTGACACGCAAAAATTGTAAATGATCACCTGGAGAAATTTCCATTCGGTTTTCAATTTCCAGCTTCGACAATTTTAGAGTCGCTTGATTAAAACAACTTTATATTGCATTCTTATATAATTCCTTTTATCATTCAGATTGGCAACTGCTTTAATAATTCTAATAACGATTCGTAGCAGAAGCTGGGTTGTTTCTTATAGAATCTTCAATTCACTATAAATGCGATGTAGTACACATGCTACAATACAATCCTGGCTTTCCATTCACTGCTGTTCTCCAACCAACCATGTCATTTTCCAATCTTCAAACTACAGTGCAAAAAATCATATCGATCCGTTGTTTGTCTATGACGCAAAAAAAAAAACGCTTTTATACAATAATATTTTAAATTCGACGGTTATAAATAATCAAAAATATAAACTTTCAGCTTTAATTTATTAATATAGATTAGAAAATATCAAGCCATCAGTATTCTACTGTTGGGTAAAGTTCTCTCTTATTGCACTAGACTGCTGAGCAATGTTTTTTCAAATTCAACGTTAATATACAAACCGCCTGTATAATATAAAGTTATGCACTTGATTTACTTGTAGCGCGTGCAGACGGCTATCAACATTGCAAACACATTAATTAACAGTTTTACCAGTACACAAAGTAATTTCTACAGAAAGTAGAACATAACGCATCGACGATATTACTTATTATAGTCTGTCATTCATAACATTATAATTTAGAACATTAATTTTTGTGTCTCTTTCGGACAAAGAGCGTGTAAGTACTCGTACGCTTTGTAAGTGAGCATGACGACTTATTGACTCGTTTAACTACATTTATTAACAAAATATATTTGATTTAATTACATAGGGAATTTACCAAAAGCTTAGAATAAAATGCGATAACAGTAGAGCGCCAGCCAAATTAACATTAAACAAATACTTACCCAAGAATCCATTAATTTGCCGGATGATCTTATTTAAACCTAGTAACTTAATTAATGTTTAAACACAATTAATGTTTCAAACAATTCTTGCATGTTAACTTTGTTTCTTTAGTGGTTTTTAATATGAGTACTTAAATAATGTCATGAGTACTTACTTTCTGAAATAAAAATAGGTAGAAGTATCGGATGCAGGTGATCCAGTCCAGTTTTTAATATGAGTACTTAAATAATGTCATGAGTACTTACTTTCTAAAATAAGAATAGGTAGAAGTATCGGATGCAGGTAATCCAGTCCAGTTTTTAATATGAGTACTTAAATAATGTCATGAGTACTTACTTTCTGAAATAATAATAGGTAGAAGTATCGGATGGAGGTGATCCAGTCCAGTTTTTAATATGAGTACTTAAATAATGTCATAAGTACTTACTTTCTGAAATAATAATAGGTAGAAGTATCGGATGTAGGTGATCCAGTCCAGTTTTTAATATGAGTACTTAAAAAATGTCATGAGTACTTACTTTCTGAAATAAGGATAGGTAGAGGTATCGGATGCAGGTGATCCCAATCCGATGCCTTAGGCAAAGACTTTCCCGCTAATATTTAAAAATCTTCACCTTTGTAAATCCCTGCAATCAAAAGATAATACGCTATTGTTAGTTGTAACCAGTTGAATTGATTTCATATCGGAATTGGACAGTAAGCAAATGTTTACAATTGAAATGGGAATGGGATATGAAATACACATTTTTTGTCCGCCTTAAAATTTGGTATAGTGCCATAAATAAATATTAAACTACGGAACGCTGTAAATAAGGGTTTTTACGATAATTATAGTTAAAACGGGATTTGTTCCCGTGGGAATTTCGTAAAATCCTTTCTTATTCCTTATCTCTGTTATAAAATGAACCTTTTTGTCAAATTTTAGCTATCTAAAAGTCTAAGGGCTTGGACTGTCAGTTGATGAGTCAGTGAGTCAGGCCATTCATGTTTAAGATTATTATAGTTGTGTAATAGTCTTATAATAATAAAGATATAATGGGTCTTTACCTATGAAATTGCCGATTTTTTCTCAAGCTTTATTTTATTCATAATTTATTTGATTGAACAGCTATTACTAAAATAGTTTTTTATTTAAAACCTTGGCCATATAACGGAGATATTGAGTCAAATTAATACATATTAACTTTAGATTTATTTGCTGAAAAAGAAGCTCAAATATAGCTCGTTTCATCCGTTGCCCGTTTAATTGCTTATTTTTGCTGTACCGTTGTTAAAGTTACAACTTTCAATACAGTAAGTATGATGAAAATTAACTTAATGTTGTCCAAATTTTCCCACAAAATTTTGCTAAATTTGGATTTCGCATTCCCGAGAAAAATCCAAAAACGTTAGTATGGAAAATTTAGTTTTCCAGAAATATTGTATGAAAAACGGCAATTTCATAGGTAAAGACCTATTATATATATAAAACAATACCCATGTGGAACAGCCATTAGTCTCTTTAAAAAATATATTTAGATAAACTGTCGTTGTTATTGGTACCTAATGCGAAGTACAATGTAAAGTACAATCGATTATCAATTTTATCTCAAAGCATTAGAGTTTACTATCCATTGGGGAAATTTGACAGTTTGTGGTAACCTGATGTGCCGTTGACTGTACATAATGTAATATCATTTAAAATTAAATAGGTACCTTGTATCACTTAAGTGCTTGACAAATCAAATAATTTTGAAAGTCTGAAACGTCCATGTAGAAAATGTCTTAAAGAAAGAATGTGCAGTATTATAGTTGACTAATAATACTCCATGAAATTTTTTTTTCATTAAAATTTTGTCAGCTATAATGAGTTATGTATAAAAGTAATGTAAGATTTGGTTGTATTCATTTCAATATTTTCAGTAAGTAAAACAATTTGAAAGTATGTTTTTTGTAGTTTTATTTACAAGCTAATTACAATTTTTTTTCTTATTCTGTTATACAGGTTACTTTCCAGAGGTCAGTATTTAGGTTTTTTTTTGTACGGCTTTAAAACAATGCATGCATTAATATAGCAGCTTATTTACACTCATATCGTAAAATACGGATTTCCTAATTTATTTAAAACAGGCTAGCAAAGTGTTGGAGAGCTTTATAACTTTAAGTAATTCCACAAGATTTTCAATAACAAAATATTTTTATTTATTTATTTATCCAAACAGTTTTTAATTAATCACCTATGAAGAGTGTGGGTTGGTTTTCAAATATTTTGTAAACAATTTTTCTATATAAAAAAACCGCAAAAGGCGGCAAGACATTTCGCACATTGGCTTATCAACGCCATCTACAATAGTAAAGAATTAGTTGAACGATACAACATATACATTGTACGTCTACTCCCCGACAGATAGCACGCATCATAGGTCTCCACCAGTAAAGAAACGCTCAGTTGCATAAACGCTCTTTAAAGTTAAAGCTTCCTTAAATGTACTGCCGTCCTTGTTTACATCAACAAGATGAAAAGTTTTTATAGTAGTATTAACTTTAATAGACTTTTGAACAACTGAGTGAAAGACCTACATTAGTCAATCACTTCATTAACGGATAATAAACGTGTATGGACATGTTTATAGTTTACCAGCTTTCTGCCCGGGCTTCGTTCCCGTGGGAATTTGGGAATAGAATAGTATAGAAATAGAAGTTTGAGTGTGAAAGAGTACAAGCATCCATACATACACTTATTCCTTTAATCTACGTTCAAACATTACGAAATGAGTGTAACTATATATGTAAAATATAATATTTGCAATTGCATGAAAATGTATCTCTACGATTTCATGTTTTCTTTTCATTCCTCAGGTTTTCTTTTATTTCAGTAATGTTTTTAGGGTTCCGTACTCAAAGGGAAAAAACGGGACCCTATTACTAAGGCTCCGTCCGTCTGTCACCAGACTGATCTCATGAACCGTGATAGCTAGACAGTTGAAATTTTCTCAGATGATGTATTTCTATTGGCCCTATAACAAAAAATACTAAAACCCAGAATAAAATAAATATTTAAGGGGGCTACCTTACAAAAAATGAGATTTTTTTGCTCGTTTTTATAGATAAGTCGGTCCGAGGATGTATCTCGTGAATTCTGATAGTTAGACAGGTGAAATTTTCACATATGATGTATTTCGGTTGCTGCTATAACAACAAATACTAAAAAAATAGAATAAATTAAATATTTAAGTTGGCTCCCATACAACAAACGTGATTTGTTTGCCGCTTTTATAGAGATAATGGTTTTTATAGAGTCCGACTCGCACTTGGCCGGTTTTATAGGTAATGGTACGGAACCCTTCGTACGCGAGTCCGACTCGCACTTGGCCGGTTTTATTTGAAATCAGTCTAGCTATTGTAGACTGAAAATTATTTCCGGTCTCTCGAAAGAATAGTAACTCGGAATGTTGTTTCTTTATTTAACGGTATCGTTTTGTTGTAAATACATATAGTAGGTTAACCTCCCGTTATTGAAAGCCAGTTTGGAGCCAATAGTTTATATATCGTTCACCTGTCACCCCAAAAAGTATCACATTAGATACAGGATTTGTATCGCACGGCGCGTAAGCTGGTGCGTGACTCATAGATCAGAAGGATCTTCAAGATTGAATACTCCACCTGCTTAGTAGCAACCCATTTGAAAGCCATAGTTTTCCAAAACACAAAAAAATTAAAACTTGATGTTAATGCGATACCTCTCTTTTTCCAGCAGACAGCTACCAGTACCAGCTTCAGTCGATGTGGCAGAAGTGCTGGAACACAAACCAAAGTCTCGTCCACAATCTGCGATTCCGCGAACGCGGGCCTCTAAAATCCTGGCGGCCGGAGACCATGGCTGAAGCCATCTTCTCAGTGCTGAAGGAAGGGTTGTCGCTATCTCAAGCAGCCCGCAAGTACGATATTCCGTACCCAACATTCGTGCTGTATGCCAACCGCGTCCACAACATGCTTGGACCCAGCGCCGATGGCGGAGCAGGTGCGTTGCCTACACCCTACTTACTAACACTTTGATTGCAACTGAACTTGCTTCTGAACGAAACTAAAATCTTGTCATAAACTGACAGTGTATCGCGATCCAATTTTAAAATAACTCTCATTTTGTGGTCTTCAGACTGCATTTTGAAGAACTTTCTTGCATCAAAAAATGTATCTCTTGTTACAAAGATAAGTAAGGACTCAAGTATCTTTATATAAACGAAATCAGAAAACATTTCAGTTGCAAATAAAGTATTCTTTCTGTTCCTCATTTCACAGCTTTCTTATCCAAATTTAGCAACAAAAGGATTTATATAACTCAAAGCTATGATTAGCAAACTGTGAAACTATTGCTGTAATGTATTAATTTTGAATCGTTTAATATAATTCAAGTTGTGTGTGCGAATTGACAAAAAAATATTTTATGTAAAGCCCTGTGAATTCTGCTTTGCGAATATTTCCTGTATTCTTATTGTTCACCGTATATACCTATAACATTTATTATGATAAAGTTTATAGGCTTATGAAAAAAACTTAGAATAGTAAAAAAGATTCTATAAGCCCATAAGCGATGCCCCTTAGATAGCGCTTAACTCAGGCGAAACATCTCATTTGAAATAAATATTATTTAACGATCTTTATTAAATGTTATTGGCCGTATATTTACATACCAACGAAGTGTAGGGATGATAATTCGATCTAGAAAAAAACGTTTCTAGTATTGATCTAGAAACATTGGACGCTTATAATTGAGATCCCCGCAGCTATGATAATCATAGTAGTTAACAATTACGTTACAAAAATACGTTAATAATATAAATGAAATCTTTACATTTATATGGTGTTTTTGGCGTTTTATAAGGTTTTTTGTTTATTTTTGTCCGAATAAAAGTATAACGGAGGACATAGAGATAAAGCAAATTTTACAAGCTTTTTATTCACTTTGTTGTGAGGATAAAAGTTTATAGTAAAAATTAACGGATTAGAAGGGGTTACTATTAACATTAAATCTCTAAATGTACTGAAGGGAAAACAGGTAGCATCCCCTTACCACGTAGGATGCATAGAGGCCTCGGTCGATAATCTTGGTCACGTAAATGTAACTAAGCAAATAATCTAAACAAAAAATGACTCAATCTAAATAGTAACCACATGGTTTATAATCAAAATTGAAATAATTTCACTTATTTTTCACTATCTGCCTTTATAAGGTACAGCTCTTTTAGTAAAAACTTTTCTCGATTTCTCCTGTTTAGATAGACAAAAAACTTTATTGAAAGGAACAATTAAAATACTTAATCATAGGTGACTTGGGTTGACTTCAAATCAGTTAGCGAAACTTTAGAGGTGATTCTCCCCATGAAACTAAATTACTTTCCCCCTGAACCCATAACATGAAATTATGAAAAAAAAATGTGTACCTCTCATTGCAAGGCTGACTCAAGTTTTATGAAGCGGTAAACATTTTTTTTCCTCTTTCGACCTATGTTCCTCGAAGACAGTGGTTCAGTTTAGTGGGCTGATATCCTTAATTTTCGCTAATTTAAAGTCACCTCTTAAGTATTTAAAAAATACACATAAGAGGTGCAACTTCGTATTCAAACGTTAAAGTCGAGTTTTTCGTCTGAGTTATGCTCAACATAAGAAATGTGTTAATTTTGTCATCCACGGATAAGCAACATCATATGATCTGCTACTTAACACTTTTAACTGAAATTAAGTACATAAATATTAATTACAAAATGTAGCAGGGCATGTGGTGATACTTTAGAATTAGAGCGGTCCCTCTACTCATACTTTTTATCTGCTGATGTTTCAGTCATATTAAATGTATGGAGGAACCCTCGCCCTATAATTTGAGCTACCTTGCCAATTTAATAAGTCTGATCCTTGCAGAAAAAAGTTGACGGTATGGGTAACTACGCGTGTAGGTTTTCAATGATGGGTCGTTATCCGTTCACATTTTATAATTGAATGGATTCACAGATTTGAGACCGAAAGGGCGCGGCAGGCCGCAGCGCATCCTGCTGGGCGTGTGGCCGGACGAGCACATCCGCGGCGTCATCCGCGCCGTTGTCTTCCGCGACACTCACGCGCCGCACTCCGCGCACCACATCAAGGAGGAGGTGCTCCCCGTCTACCCCGCCATCACGGTCAGTACCACACATTACAATCCATTACCTCACGACACACCTCCTTTCTTCGTTAATTCACATTATTAGATGTGACAAATGTAGAAGAATTACTTTCTTACGTACGTGCATTAATTCAATGATCGTTTCATAGATCTGCTAATGCGAAAATGCTTTTGCGAATTTCATTATTGTAATCGGCTCCGCGGCGGCTAAATTTAATTATGATTTTATGGAACTTTGACCACCCACTTAACGTCAGGTACATGATCGAATAAATTGAGTTTTACCTACCTGTAGGGTATTATAAACTTGTGTTATTTTTGCAGATTAATCGAATCTCGGTCTTCACTTTATGCATAACATGAATGTTAAATCAAATTAAATCTTGAAACTCGTTTTGTTTCGTAAACCGTTTAGCGTAATAATATTTTCAGCTCTATTTTGTTACTTGCATGAAGTGAAAGACCGTTTATTAAAAAACTATAATTGTTGTTGATTATGGCAAACACATTGTAATTTTGCGGATGTATTGCGTATTTCAGGATGGAATGGGTGTACAAAACGCTTACGGCAACGTGGCGTGCGGCAACGGTCGTGAGGGTGGCGTGTCCCCGAACGCAGCGGCCGCCGCCGCCGTGGCCGCGGTGGCGCACGGCCTGCGCCGCCAGATGTGCAACATGGTGGTGGCGGCGCAGCGGCCCCCCGACCACCCGCCGCACCTGGGCCTGCCGCCGCTGCCGCTGCAGTCGCCACGGCTGCCTTCGCCGCTCTCTGCTGGACTCGAGTCCCCGCTCTGCTCGCCGCCTCCACCCGGACATGCACTAGAACCTCCGAAACCCACCGACCCCTTCCGCCCGTTCGCATCGCCTCGCCCGGATAGCCGCTACAGCGATAGAGATGTTGTTGCTGAGATTACTGAGATGGGTCCACCAAAGACACCAGTACCGATTGCTAAAAACGGAAAGGATGCCCTGTCGACTCCTGTCCCGGTAAAGATGGAACCTCCACCGGTGGAAGCACGTGCTGAGAACATCTGAAGTGAGGCCGCGGGCACGGTGCCGGCGCAGCACCCGCCGATGGGAATGCCGCCCTCACCGTTGCCCGCTTACCCATATTTCGTGCCCAATCGCAACTCTGTTGGCTATTACTAAACACCAGCCACCGCCGCCGACGCCGAGTGTCCTTGTTGTTATTCCATCGCAAGCAGACCAATTCGGCGACGCGGTTTAGCAATTCAGTCGTTTTAAGCCGGCGACAAAATTAAAACATTTCGATATTTAATTAATAGTTTCATTATCGGCATTACAATTTATTAACTCTATTATTATTTAATATAGAATATCGCTGTGCAATATGCTTGTTGTTTTATTAATTATGATTATGAATTTTGTATTATTATGAAAAGAATATTTTTAGTTTAAGTATTTTTAAGTATTTTTTGTTAATCAGCAAGAGATGAGTAACGTGTAACGTACGCTACTTGTGTCTGTCATTGTCGCTCGGTCTTTCATTATTACCTACTCTTAAAGTAGAATGTCGAACATAAAATTGTAAGCTTAAACTAACATTACAAACTAGATCCATCTGTGAACATAGGGAAATCAAAATTTAAAAATATTTGGCCCGATTCAAAAGACTGTTCGGTATACCTAATCTTTATTCAACAACATACGTGTTAAGACAAAATTTATGAATTAGTCTTAGATATAATCATAAATTAAATCATAGATTATCTATCTACTTTTCCTTTCTTGTCAAGTCGATGTCAATTTCTGTAACTAGCGAATGTAGAGACTATGTGTTGTTGCTTTCGGTAGCGGCGCGGGGCGAGAGGGTGGGAGTGCCGCGCGCCCTCGCAATGTTCAATGTTCGTGCAGCGATTCACATACGAGTAGACTTAGTGATCGCCAAATGTATTATAGATGTATCATTAGCCAGTAGTGATTGTTCCAAATGTTAGGCTATATTAGATCGTTTAGGGCTCGTCCAACAATTCACTAAACCACTTGAAGTCTTACCAACTACATCCCTGACGATAATTCCAAAATCGGGTGGTTCACCAGTCAAAGATATTATTGCGTGATCGCTATATCTTCATAACTCTTTATTGTAGTAGGTGTGTCTTGGAATGCGGAAACTTGCGCTCGAGTATTTCCACATTTCCCACTGTCAAAGGTAGTTGGATTGATTGTCCTTCCGTCTGCTGTATACGAAGTAAACTTTAATGTATTTATAGCATGTCTTTAGCAGCTAGTTCATGGAAACTTAAATACTATAAGTTTCTAAATTGCTTTTCAATCAGATATCGGCGAGCCCTCCTTAGGATTAGAAGCACTAATGGCCAAGCATAGAATGTACACCATTCGAGCCTGCTTACTTACATGCTCGTAGCTAGTATAATACATTTCAATTTTCTTAGATTAGCTATGTGACTATTTATAGCAATAGATCATGTAAAGTCATGCTGAAACATTAGAACCTTCAGGTCTACACAAATGTTTAATAACAATGTTGTGTAGCTAACACAACCGCGAGGCCTCACTGTCAGTGCGCCCGGCGCCCGCGCAGGTCTGCAAGCGCGGCGCTTAATACATTACTTCGGGATCTCTATAGTGTTGTTAGTGTGAAAAGTAAGAAATATTATGTACAAATTTGTTTTATGAAAAGATTTCCTGGACAAATGTAATGTATCTCATAGTTTCGGCGGGAAATTTAAGTAAAATCTTCTTGCCGCAAAGGGTATACCATGAGTTTAGATATTGTTGGCATAAATAGGTACAATTATGTAAAGAGGAATGGCTGGATGCCGCACGCGGACCCGACAGGGGGCGACGGCCCGCGTGGGTCGCGCGCGGCATCAGCTCGGCAAGTCTCGTCGCAAAACATGCTCGAAAAAGCATGTTTTAAAATAAGTCTCCAAGTGGCCTTGATACTTCACCATTGTTTGGATTTTGAATTTATCTGATTTGTTTAAAGTTTGGAATAGTGTATAAAAAGACCAAATTTAAAAATACATTGCGATTCAAATCTAATGTTGAAACTATTTGGCTATCCTTTTGGAAATAAAATTTAAACTAGGGGAAAAAAATTAAAAAAGTTATATAATGGCCTATACGTTTCGGATGAATTGCGTAATTTTGGTAAATGTTACTACGCATATTTTCTATTGTGTAAGTCTAGGCTAATGTGTTCAAAAAGAAATTAAATTAAAAAATTTAAAATTTTTGAAAAGTAGAAAGTGCCTTCCAAATTTTTGACCACAGTAAGTGTTGGGACGGGTGCGGCGACGATCTGCTGGTCGCGAGCAGTGGCAGCAGCAGCAGCGGTAGCAGGACTCGTCTCTATTGAAACATATTTTTGTATCGCTCGGTTTCGTCTCGAGCGGTATCTTTAATCGATTTACGTTACTTTTATTGATTTTCGAATTGTAATAAAGAGGATATGGCTACTGTAGCCGTTCCTTAAAATAGAGTCATTAAAAGTTTCTAAATCAATAGAGACTAACACAAATCTTTAAAAGATCGTTCGAAACGAGGCAAAAGCGCGTCGTCGCCGCCGCCGCTGCCACGCTCGCGAACTGAACGTGCTTAACTATAGTGAAGTTAGACTAATAAAAATTCAAAATTATTATATAAAATTAAATACATATGACTATTATATAGAAAAAAATATACATAAAAATATATATTTGGCCGATTTGGTAATACCCTGAAAGGCAAGCGTTAGTGGAGTTTCGGCATCAAAATTAAATATGAAAATAATTATATTTTTCTCTGCACAGTTACTAAATTAATTGGAATCCAATGCAGACATTGCAAAGTGCCATTTGTTTGAACTGAAATTTACAGTTCATTTCTTTTTGTATCACAAGTGGATTTTGTAGTTATAATTAAATATTAATTAATTTATTATTAAACTGAAAAGTATACATTTCGATTACATAAATAAGTACCTACGTTATTTTCGTGATAGTTAAGTGACTACCTACTTGTAGCATCAGACTTACACCTAGAGGCGGTTTTGGTTAATTGAATATTTTATTAAATATACTTAATGAATTTACTGATCATTACTGGCGACTCGCAAATTATAAAACTGCATAAACACTTTTCTTGTCATGTTATTATTTTTTCGAGTAATTTGTTTAATATAGAACAATATATTGTTTCTTTTAATTTATAAGTAGTGTCTATTATCATATTGTTAATATCACAAGCAATTATTTATTTAAATTTAGTGGTTTTAAAAGAATTGCCGCCAATAGGCTCAAATTACAATGTAATTTAAACGATACCTACCTACAATTACATTTTTTGTAGTAGATACATTTTCACAATTAATCTATATGTTTTATTTCTTGTTATGAAAACTGACTGTTTAGTTTTAAGTAGTGCAGTTAATTGGTAGGTATCAACTTGTGAAATAACTGATTAATAAGTATCGCTTACTGCTATTACAAATGGTTTTATATTGCATATCATTCTTTAGCAAAATAAATTTATCCTGTGACATGTGTATTGTATATTCGGCAATTATGTACCTTTGTATGTATTTGTTTATAGCTACAGAAATAGCTAACATTTTGGTTTATGTATTACCTAGTGGAATATCTATTAACCGTATAATAACTATCAAAAGTCAAGATTTGAAATACCTACCTATATTCGAGCTCATTTTGTCAATTAATTCCTCCATTTCTCACGACTAGTCCCTGTCGGGGTAGGCAGAGCATCGAGTGATTGTGGAACCACTTGTGCTACAGTTACCTGATAGAAATTCGAGTAGGTACCTAAAGTGATTCGAGGTTGTATGTACCTAATTTGCTCATAATACAGCGTTACATGCGAGTCCTTTTACACTCTTACAGTAGGTATGCCTGGGAAAATTGGCAACTACCGCATTCGATGTTTTTTTTTCGCTACCAGTTCATCGTCAGAGAAACTTTGACTACCTACCTACATGCTAATGCAATTTTTATTATTATTATTTATTATGTGGTCATAAAGGTTAATTGATATTTACACTGGCATAGATGAAAGTATGAACAACAATTTTAATTTTGAAATGTAGATAATGTCACAGGTCTGTATGAATCGGAACTCAACCACAGTAATATTTAGTTTAATTGTATGAACATGATGATGAATGATAAGTCGCTATTGTAAACGTCGTTGTATCGATTATGTTATTGTTATTAAGATTTTTCTAACTTGCATTATCCTTTGTTCCTGGTTATTTTAATGTATAACATTTATAATTTTTTGGATTCTTAGCAAGCATCCAGATATAATGGAGCATACCGCGTTTTCCGTGCTGTTTTTAATGATCTCTACTAATTATAGTAAAAGTATAGCTGGTATAGTTGGCTTGTATGATTTCATGTCTTTGATTATTGAGATTCAACAGCTTGTATTTAGTATTAACCACGGACAAGTGGAATTTTTTAGTGGTCGTTTTAGGGAATTCGTGCAGCAAGTATGGGCACTAATAGCATAAGAATCCTACGATGTATGATTAACGCGATGTCGAAAATGATGATAGTAGATCTAAGTACCTGTGCAACATGCAATGCTAACAACTTATGCAATACAATCAATTGATACTCCTCTTTACTTTCTGCAATCATAATGCAATGTCAATAATTCTAGATTAATTTATGTTCCCAAAAAATGTTTGCGACTATTAGACTTAAACAGTCAATAGAAAACGCGGTACTAAATCTGTATGAAGTACACTAAAATAACTATATACTTATATTTAATTATTATCTCTCCAGTGTAACAGTTGTATGGTACATGTAGTTAACAGTATCCGAGTATAATAAAAATGTTTTGATGTCCATTCATGATTAAAATTACTTAAATTGTGTAGTAATCTGTCTCAAATTACATTCAATAATATTAAGTTCGTTATTGTCGATGTACCGTTGTCTGAATGAATAATATAAAATAGAGCAAAATCTAGTTTCATTTCAAACACAGTAGTGACTTCACCGCAGCTGGGCCACAAACAACACCCGATAACTTTCGAGAAATTCTGTTTACTTTGCGAATCGTAACAAAAACTTACAAACCAAAACATCATCTAAATAAATGAATGGCATTTTCGTTTGTGGTTATCTGCTAATAGGCATTGTAGTCCGTAAAAAATATAAATCATATAGTTTCAAAAGTTGCAGGATTATGTAAGGGTAGCTCCTCTGAAGTCCTCCGATAATAGGTGCCCAGGTGAAGGTGTCTTCACAATGCCTCTTAGCAGATAACCACAAACGAAAATATCATTTATTTATTTAGATGATGTTTTGGTTTGTAAGTATTTTTGTTTTTGTTGATTTGGTTTATACAAAAAAAAGTTTAGACATCTTTCGAATTCACCCCTCCCGCATATACCCCCACCACCAAAATCGTCAGATTAACATATATTTCATACCAGGAGCATGAAAGATACACACATCAACACGGTCTAGGGATATTGCACGATTTTTCATACAAAAGAGGTCTGTTTGAGAAGCTATAAAAGCATACACGAGATACAGGGAGGGCTATCATTTTCAGACGAGCATATGCTTAACTTGAATTTTCAATTCTAGTCAATAAATTTTGTTTTACTTTAAATTTGTTAAAACGTGACGGAAACGAAAACGAAAATGCACTTTTTTTTGCCTGCTTTTTTTTTCATTTTCGTCACGTTTTCACAAATTTCAAGTAAAACAAAATGTATTGATTAGAATTCAAAATTCAGGTTTAGCACTTGTTCGTCTGAAAATTATAGCGCTCCATGTATCTCGAGTATGCTTTTTGTAGCTTCTCAAACAGACCTCTTTTGTATGAAAAATCATGCAATATCCCTAGACCGTGTTGATATGTATATTATAATCTGACACGCTTCTGTATTTCCATGTCATTGTTTTTTTTTACTATTTTGAAAATCTGTACACTTCCCCTACCACTAAAAGCGGAAACATCCTAAACCATTTATACTTCCTATAATCTAATCTACCAATTCTAAAAGATTTCTGCGACGCTCGATTAAATCCACATTTAGCATCAATGCCTTAAGAATTTTTCGGTCGTAGGTATTCAGGGGGAAGATTCTTCAAATGCGAAAGAAATTGTGTAAGCTATTACTAAGGCTCCGCTGTCCGTCCGTCCGTCTGTCACCAGGCTGTATCTCATGAACCGTGATAGTTAGAAAGTTTAAATTTGTGTGTCTCGTTTCAGCAGCGCCACGACCTCCGATTTGCTTCACAATTTACATACCTCTAGTCAATACTTTTACAAATCTTGTAAAAGTGGACTCGACTTTTTCAGTTCACTGGCTTCCAAGATATAAGGAGGAGTTCGTGGCGCTGCTGGAACGACGTCGTAGTGGCAGTGCCACAGCTGTATCTCGTTAATTACATAGGTAACATATTAAAAATCTGATTCCACCAGTGGAATTAATAATGATTAATTCCAGCTGTAAACTCCAACAAACGACGAAGTTATTAAGCATTGTTTGTGGCGCTGCCAGAAGCAGCGCCACGGCTAAATTGAATTTGGTGCTGGAATCCGAGTACTCGCAGTTTGAGTACTTTTGATTTAGAGAACTGTAAAAGTAGAATTATTTAAATCCGTCGTGTAGAAATGGTTTTATAGCATCGAGAAGTATCCTAACCTCAAAAAAATATGGACCCAGTACAGACTCAACTACGGCACCTGTTGACAAACTCATTATACCAACATTGAGTGACATCTATGCGAGGATGTGTAAAAGTCAGACTGCTTGTCTAGCTCTGTTAAATTACGATCTATGAAAACTTCAATTATCCCATACAAATGATAGGTATAGTGCCGTTCAATAATGGAGTCATAGTTAAACCACTTAGCGCGTTGCAATAGGGACTATGTTCCTCTGAACATAGTTCAAACGATTTCTCACGCACACAAGCTTGTAGCCTCCTCTAAGAACATCATTTTGCTAAGCGACATCTCTTGGCTCCTCGATGAAGTCTTTGTAGGACGCATTCATCCAACATTGCACTGTCCTCCACTCACCGCTGCTGTTGAGTCGAGTTTCACGACATGTGTCAGTTCCTATATTCGTCTGATCATACTAAAGTCAGATCCGCTTTTTGTCAGGTCCGTTTTTCGCCAGATCCGTTATTTGCCAGATCCTTCATTGGCCAATTCCTTTTATCACCAGATCTTACGTTAGCCAGTTTGCATCGTGTACTATTTAAAACAAAATAAGTACCTAAACATAACGTAATTTTGAAATCACTTAATTTATGCTCATGAAAATGATCGAATACTATGTAGTTATTTATGATCATGCAACTTTTGAATACAATTAATAAGTTTGCAGGAGAGGCAGCGTATTGTTGTGCTGCACAATATAGGATATAATAATATCCCAAATTGCTAATGAGACTGGTCTTACTGTGAGTATCATAATTTTTACTTAATATTAACACTGTTTTTAAATTTATAATTTATTTTGAGAACGTAAACATGTCATCTGAATGGTTAACTTAACTATTTTAATGCATTTTATTAGTGGTGCATAGTTTTTGTTCCTTATTATATTAATCTTGTTATAACACCGAACCGAACGAATCTAAACTAACTTCATTGCATTTAATTTTTGTATGGTATGGTCTATGACTATAAAAATGTTTGAAAACCAAAACATATCTAACAAAACGTCGTAGCTATTAGGCGACAGTTGGGCTCGGACCCGCGCCTCGCTACAGCAGGCAGACGGTGTTACCGCTGCGCCACCAAGGCTTATACTTTGGGTTGTGAAATAATGCTTGTTATCAGAGCAACAAGCGTAATGGGGTATGCGGTATACTGATTTGAGTCCATGTGTGAGTATACGAGCAGCCGCAAGCGATTTGTTTTTTAACCGACTTCAAAAAAAAGGAGGTTCTCAGTTGGACCTGTATGTATATATGTTTGTCCGCGATTATCTCGCGTTTGGCTGAACCGATTTTGATGCGGTTTTCAGAAACGTATTTGTTACATTTAGGAGAAGGTTTTAGTATTTTAACCGACTTCAAAAAAAGGAGGTTCTCAGTTTGACCTGTATGTATGTATGTATGTTTGTCCGCAATTATCTCGCGTTTGGCTGAACCGATTTTGATGCGGTTTTCAGAAAAGTATTTGTTACATTTAGGAGAAGGTTTTAGTATTTTAACCCACTTCAAAAAAAGGGGGTTTCTCAGTTTAAACTGTATGTATGTAAAATAAAAATCAAAAATTCGCTTAAACTTTTCAAAACTAGCACTTCGTTTTATTAACCGACTTTCAAAAAAAGGAGAGGTTATGATTTGCACTAAAAATGTAAAAAAAATATATAAAAAAATAGAACCAACTTCAAAAATACGAAAAATAAATACAATATCATTTGATGTGCTATGTAGTACCTACCTACTGAGCTGTTTGAAGTCGGTGCCAAGAAAATTAAGTTTAAAAGGCCACCTTCGCACCGACTTCAAACAGCTCAGTAGGTAGGTACTACGTGGGCCAAACTGAAAGTTTTGCGTAACTCATAAATAAAACAATTTATTTGTATAATATTATATTTACTGCTTTTCAAAGTATTCTCCGTTAAATTTTAAACACTTTTTCATCCGTTTAAACCATTTTTGGAAACACGAGGAACATTGGTCTGAGGGTATGTTTTCTACGTGCTGGTTGAAAACAATCACTACCTCTTCTGGCTCCGTAAATGTCGAACCTCTCATTAAATCTTTGATTTTTGGGAAAATGAAGAATTCGCACGGTGCTAGGTCTGGACTATGTGCGGGATGGGTCACGAGCTCTATGTTTTCAGAAGCCAAAAATGTCTTTGTTTCGTTCGCGGTGTGCGCCAAAGCATTGTCATGGTGGAAGAAGATGCGTCTTCTAGGTCGTTTTTCCCTTACTTTTTCTAAGACATTGGGCAAACAAATAGTGGTGTACCACTCAGAATTAATGGTCTTTTGTTGCTCAAGTGGGATCGTGCAGACAGGACCCGTCTTGGTGAAAAAAAATGCAATCATTTGTTTGCCCACGCTTCTCGCCTGCCTCAATTTTGTTGGTTTGCTGTCACCTTCAAACACCCACACAGAAGACTGTTGTTTTCTTTCTGGAATATAACAATATATCCATGTTTCATCTCCTGTCACAATATCATACACAGCATTAGAATATCCGTGATTGTACTTTAATAGCATTTCTTTACATCAATCTACTCGATACCGTTTTTGTTCTGGAGTGAGTTCGTGAGGAATCCACCGACAACAAAGTTTCGTAACTTTTAAATATTCATGTAAAATTTTCTGAATTTGGCTCATACCAATCCCCAAATGTCCTCAAATCTCCTCATAAGTGATACGCCGATTTTCTTCAATAAGTCTTCTGACGGTAGCCACATTTTCCTCCGTGATCGCAGTTGAGGGTCGGCATACCAACGCCTGACAGTGCTCAAATGTGGTGCTTCCCTCCCAAAAGCATTTTGAAGACGAGCATTGCAATCTTGCAGAGAAAGCGAACTTTTAAAATCGTAAAAAATCATCGCCCTAAAATCTTTTCGTGTTAGTTCCATTTTTTTTATTTTTATTTGACAAAGCATTGGTAACGAGACCATCAGCTTAAAAGCAACAATAACACATGAAGTAAGTATTCTCAGGTCAGGTCAATAAAACATGAAGTAGGCTTCTCAGGTCCTTCGTAAACCGATAGTGTTTTTACGAAAAACTATGGCGGCAAGAAGCACTGCCGCGGGATCTTTGTCGGAACCAAACGGAGCAGATACACTGTATCACTTAAATTCCTTTATCACCACACTGTTCAAAGTTAGTTTACTGCACAATACACTATCACTATTACACATTAAACCACTTTTTAATGTAATAAACAAAAATTCAATCGGCACAACAACCCCTCACGCCGAGTTCCCGCCAAAAATCCCCCTGTTAGTTCCATTTTTGCTACGGACAACGAACTACAACTTGAGATAAAAAACAATTGACAAGCGATATCCCGCCAAAATTTATTTTCATCAACTAATGAGATTTCATGTTTTAAAAAAATATAACATTCGAAATTCAAACATTTATGGGCGGCCAGCAACGCAAAACTTTCAGTGTGAACTAGGTACATATTGTATTTATTTTTCGCTTTTTTGAAGTTGGTTCTATTTTTTTTTAGTTTTTATTTTTCCATTTTTAGTGCAAATTATAAATCTCTTCGTTTTTTGAAGTCAGTTAATAAAACGCAGTGTTAGCTTTGAAAACTTAAAAATTTTTGATTTTTTGATTTTCATTTTACATACATACAGTTTAAACTGAGAACCTCCCTTTTTTGAAGTCGGTTGAAATACTAAAACCTTCTCCTAAATGTAACAAATACTTTTCTGAAAACCGCATCAAAATCTGTTCAGCCAAACGCGAGATAATCGCGGACAAACATACATACATACATACGTACATACAAACAAACATATATACATACATACAGGTCAAACTGAGAACCTCCTTTTTTTGAAGTCGGTTAAAAAAGAACAAAAAGCTTGTAAAAAAAGAGGCTCGATTATTTTTTTCTTTTTTCGCTCGCAAAATGAGATTGACATCGACAAGTATGCCATACATCCAAATAATAAAAAAATACTTAACTATATATTTTCACGTTTTAGCATAAATAAATGAGAGTTTTCTGTTAAATTTAAATGATTTAGTGAAATTATATTTTTATTTACAAATAGTTTAATATTTACACATAATTTTAAATAAAAAATAAGATCTGATCTCTGCTGAAATTTAGAAAAAAAACCATTACATACTAGTGTTTTATTTTTTTACTCACGGGCTGGGTAATACATATCATTATGAACCTTCAAACAATGACATGAGACCCACTTTATGAGCAAATGTGTTGAAAAAACCATTACCTCTATAAAAGCGGCAAAATCGCGTTTGTTGTATCAGAGCCCCCTTAAATATTTAATTTATTCTACTTTTTAGTATTTGTTGTTATAGCAGAAACCAAAATACATCATCTGTGAAAATTTCAACCTTGTGACTATCACAGTTCATGAGATACAGCCTCGGACTTACTATAAAAACGAGCAAAAAAATCACTTTTTTTGTATGGGAGCCCCCTTAAATATTCTAGGAACTGTTAATGCATAAAATACTTTTTCTACTTACAGTGAGAACCAATACTTACGGTGTAATCTGTGTATTACGTATTTACTCAGTTTGCATTTGCCAATTAAATTAAGAGTATTAAAAAAGTATCGAGTTTGAGATGAAGTAATTACGACCTACACGTATCCCGGCGGCGTCAGGTTCATTGCTGTACAACGAGTATTAATAATGAAAATTATATTCTGCTTGATGGCATCAAGCAGGCGTAGTAGGCCGTGGTAACTGATAATATACAAACTTTAAATATATAAAAATCTATAAAGAGTGTTTCATAATAAATATTGTTTATTGTACAATAAAAGATTTACATACATACTCAATAAAGAGAATATCCAAAAATGAAAAAATACATTAATGCTCACCTCTATTTAAAATGTATGTAAAAATAAACCTGTTGGAGCCTTTAGGGATGTACGTAATTACAAATTTATTAACAAAATTGCTTTGTACCTTTAAATTACAATTTTATTTAGGTAATTTTTTAAAATTTTAAATTATTCAATTTTTGAAAATAATGCGAATCCCTAAGTTAAAGCAAACTCCGTCCGCGTGGTCTACAGGTTATATCGTGCCCAGCTGAAGGATAAAATGTGCCTATGTCCTTTCCCAAGCTCTAACCTATCTCTGTACCAAATTTCATAAAAATCGGTTCAGTAGTTTAGGCGTGAAAGATGGACAGACAGACAGAGTTACTTTCGCATTTATAATATTAAGTATAGATTTGTATATATGTATGTATGTATGTAAATCCTTAATTACTTCATGTCAAACTCGATACTTTTTTTAATACTCTTAATTTAATTGGCAAATGCAAACTGAGTATACGTAATACACAGATTACACCGTAACTATTGGTTCTTACTGTAGGTAAAAATAGTATTTTATGGATTAAAAGTTTCTGGAATATTTAAGGGGGCTTCCATACAAAAAAGTGTTTTTCATGAACTGTAATAGTTACAAGGTTGAAATTTTCACAGATGATGTACCTATTTTGGTTTTTGTTATAACAACGAATACTAAAAAGATGAATAAATTAAATATTTAAGGGGGCTCCCATACAAGAAACGTGATTTCTTTTTGCCGCTTTCATAGAGGTAATGGTTTTTATAGAGTCCGACTCGCACTTGGACAGTTTTATAGGTAATGGTACGGAACGGAACCCTTCTCGCGCGAGTCTGACTCACACTTGCCCGTTTTATTTGACAAGCATTTGTAAATCTTTTACGACCGTACATAGCTTACAGGTAGGTAGGTTATTCATATGAATTACCCAAAATACTTATCAGACAGACAGATTTTTACTTAGTGACTGTGTTACTGATAAGGTTAAAAAGGTACAGCGACACACGTAAGTGTACTATATTTATTTATTAATATTTTATTACGTATCTCAACCATTTTTCTACGTACATACAATACAACATCTATCAAATCCTGACATTAACTCAGTCATAGAAAAATAAACATTTCTAATGCAAAGATATTCCTAACACCCCTCTCAATATTGAATTGATTAAATTATATCAAGGTTGCAAACTAAAAACCATTATAACAACAAAATTCGATAACTTTTTATCGATACATACCATCATTAAAATTACATCCACATTTATCCCAACACAGTACCATTAATATGACATGACATGACATTGGCGCAACTCGTCATTTCTTTAAAATAAATGAACTAACTTCCTTTACAAACTTTTTAAATGAATAAATAACAACTTTTCAATAAAAAACAACACCTCCATACAACAATATAAAAATAACTATTATTTAACTCTCACCTTTTTTATCAAAAATTATTATGTTTACTAAAAGTTAAAGACTTCGTTAATACATCCGCTACCATTTCATTTGTCGGTATAAACCGAAAATAAGTTCTTATTTACACAATCCTTTATATAATGGTATTTTATGTCGATATGTTTGGTACGTTTGCTATTTTCATTGCACCCAATCATTTTAATTGCACTCTGATTGTCAACCATAATAGATGCAACTGTGTCCACACTGTGAATAAATGAACAAATCTAGACTCGCAGTAGCGTGTCACATCCAAGTTCAAGAAACTGGCGTGCCGCACCGTATGTCATTTTACACGAACCATTTGGAGCCACTTTTCACCCTCTCATAACTCAAAAACTATTGCACCTTAACATGTCACATTTGGCTCATATGTTGCGACCCGCAAGATACATATTTGCTTTAAATGTCATAAACACACCTCAAACGGTTATTTAGATATTAACATCCAAAAATCGTCATTTTTATCACTGACCTATAAATCAAAACTATAAACCAGTTCCAGATGACCGAGAAAGTTTAAATTTGGCTTCTAGAAAGGTAGTTGGGTGAATACAAAGGAATGAGTCAGAAACTAGTAAATTTTTATCATTTTATTATAATTTTCCAATTAATTGATTCTATTAGGAACACTTACTTGCCTGTAATGTAAGAATCAGCTATCAAAATTGATGAGAGCTGGTCTTAATGGTACCTTTTAATAATTTTAGTACAAAAAGTAATTATATCCCATCAAAAACATAATGTAAAATGAGAGCCAAGTTCAATATTATATTAAATGCCTTGGTTATTCACTTCATCGACAAAAGAAGTGAGATCTAAATGGGTGCCAAGTTCAATGGTCAGTCCTGAAATTTATTAACTTAAATAACAACATAAAATGTTTTATAACAACTTTTAATATAATTTCTTCTTATAACTTAGGATAATATATTGAAGCTGGTCTGACTTGGCTAGTTTTTCTATCCGCTTTTTCACTTGCCAAACGGCAGCACATCCGGCTATACATGTTGACCTTGACGACGCTCTTATCTCGCTCGTAATAGCGCTAGCTTTTGTAGTGAAAATGGGTAATCTGACGTGCTGCTGTCTATACATCACATTCTGACAGCAGCGCCGCGAGCGGTTTCAAGGTACAGTCAACAGCACATCAGGTTACCACAAACTGTCAATTTTCCCCAATGGATAGTACACTCTAATGCTTTGAGATGAAATTGAAAATCGATTGAAGAAATTTGACAGGTTTAGATAACATGATGTGCCGTTCTCCCTGTACATTGCGTAACGCCAAAGTAGATACATTTCGAAAACTCCTTAACTTGACCTTTCCGGGAAAACATAATTACATGTAGTCGATAATAGTTATGGGTAGTATTTGCTCAGCTGCCCCTTACACCCTGTATTAGTAGGTATCAATTCGCCGCAACCTAAGAGATTGTATACTCAAAGTATTATTTTGATGCAGGCACTCGGACGTCAATTATTATATTAAAATGCGTGTAACTTTTTCATTACGCAGCGAACAAATGTGATTTTTGTGACAAATTTTGACAAATTAAAGGCAACATCTGGGTGAAATAAGATCTTCGCTAGGTAGTGTAGTTCTTTTTCGGCACTGCCCAAAGAAAATCCTTATAGCTCATTATACGTGTTCTAAGCCTTTCATTTACTTTTGACCGTTGCTATAGAACGTAACTGAACACGTTTTCGTGAAAGTAAACTTTAAAATGCGTGTTAAAAGAAATATATTTGTCATATTCATTCATCCTACCCATTAAAGACATTAAAAAGCTTTAAGTGCCTCTTAAAAAAAAACGAAAATTCATGTGCGTAAAAGTTACGATCTATCGTACTTAGGGTGGGATTGAATATAAGTATTCGCTGCAAATTAGTTTAGGTATCGAAATGTATTGTTTCGACAAGCTACAGCATGAAAATGATGAAGTTCATAAAACTTTAGGTTAGGGATTAAAAATGTGTCACGTATATGTTAACGGAAATGTACGTAATCCGTCATTGTATACAATTCCTAGGAATTGTATATAATTCCTTAAATCGCCCGGAAATGTGGGAAATTATTATATTTGATACATTTCCTAGGAAATTTATACATTTCCTAAATAGCAATCGGAAATGTATTAAACGTTTGATTTATTCATTCGACTTAATTCTTTGATCGATTGCGACAGACGGAACTGCGACACGCAGGTTTGCTAGTAGCCTAACCCAGGGTTTCTCAAAGTGGGGTACGCGAACCCCTAGGGGTTCGCCATTCGTCGGTAGGGGGTTCGCGGCTTGATGACTGGTGGGCCAAAATAACTCCTAGAATTGACTCAATCTGCAACAATAAACAAGCCCACCCATTACTTTTAAAAATGTATTTCTTTTGACACTGTATTTCTTACTTTTTATTGAAATAAAACCTTATTTTCTTTAGCCTTGTTTTATTATTTTCTATAGGGGAGGGGGGGGGATTTAATAGACTCCGGGGGTTCGCTGTCATCTTGAAACTTTAACAGGGGTTCGTGGAGCCAAAAGTTTGAGAAACCCTGGCCTAACCCATCCAACACGTTAAGGGTTTCCTAGGAATTGTATACAATTCCTAAATTTCATACATTTCCGGTAACTTATACACCTTTACGCGGTGTAAACCTATTACGCAGTACAGCTACTTCGTGTTATGCCTAAACGTCATTTAAACTTAGCTTTAAGCCTCAGTATCTGTTTGCCTGAGTTTCTGGACTACACATATCTAGCAAATAAACTAAAATACTTTAATACTACATTATCATCATGAATCATCGGATCCCTGTTCAAATAAATTGGAATCATTACTTGAGAGTCCCTCTCAAAAAAGTGGCACGGCCTGAATTTTTTTACACATTTTCAAAAAAGTGTGAGAATAACGTATTTGAAAATATAAAAAAAAATGTATTCCCCCTCTTAAATATAAATATGTAAGAGGGAACAGGTTTTTTAAAGAGTTGTGCCTTTGAGAGTACGCAGAAAAAATAGGTGGACAGGTGAATGAGGCATCGTACAGGTTAACTGAGAAACGGGCACAGGTTAATGTGATTCTATACTAAGAATAGGCAATAAACTACAAATGCTATGATTTTTCTATTTATGCCCTAGATTTAAAACTTAATACCTAATTTTACAATATTACTACGTAATTGTTCTTAGCAGTGGGATCTTGTAGGCTAGATTAAAAAAAAAATTCTTATATACTATGATTTTTCCTCCACTGTCGAGTAGCCTTCTATGGGTTGACAGCGGTCTTGTCCTTCTGTAGCACTGCCAGCATCGACGTAGGCCTCCTGAAGATCCCTCCTTGCGTGCGGACGTCGGCGCTGCGTGTGTGACCATCTGGACCCGGATAAACCTTCTCTATGACGCCTTTAGGCCATGTGTTCCTGGGTAGTGAGGGGTCGACGACTATGACCACAACTCCTTTTTTTATAGTTAATGAGTTTGCTTTTGACCACAATCTAGTCCAGAAGCGGAAATGTGATCGAGGATATAGCAAGCTCACCCAGAAGATGCCTATTCACTCGAACTTTAAAGAGATGCGGGTTATATGTGCCTGGAAATACAGACGCAGGCAGAGAATTACATTCCTTAGCTTCCGTGCACCAGCGGAACGCAGATGTGGCAAGCAAGTCTGCTTGGCGCTGGACTCCGGCGGAAGGGTCCTTCCTTAAGTGGCTGGTGGGGCTGCGATGCGTCTCCTCGAGACACCAATCAGTATGGGCAGGTACTCCTTCAGCCAGCGCCTCCAGTATTCGTCAGCTAGTCCTTGGGCTGCTCCTATTCTTCCGTAACGCCTTAGTAACCCATCTCTCATGATCGGGTCAAGTAAGTGAAGTAGACTGGCCCGTAGTACTCATTTGCTCTTCTTCAGCATTTTTATTTCCTCTGCAAAGTCGTCTCGTTGTACTTTCTTCATCCGTTCATCGTCACCTTCTTAAGATGTTCCACTTACAAATCCTTCTTATTTCCTCTTCATTGATCTATGAAGAGGAACATTCTTGCCGTTGTCCTTATTAAGCGTTCGTAACTTGAGAAGCACTTGATGTCAGGTAGGTATGTCGCTTCAGGCTCTACCAGGTGGAGGGCAACTTGCTCGATTTCTTCTTCATGGCTTGGTACATTCTAGGGCCACTCGCTCGTTGGCATCTTCAAAACTTCCGGACCGTTGAACCAGGGGTCTTCTTAATTTTCAGGTACGCAGCCTGCTCGGGTTGCTAGGTCGGTTTCGTTGCTCTTCGTGGGTACCCATCTCCATTGGTGGACGGAGGTGAGTTCAGTTATGCGTTCGGTGCGCCAAATAGGGTGTATAGCGCCGGTTGTTGTTGCGGATCCAATGCAGCACTACCTGGGCATCAGTCCAATATGTCACGCTGTCGGTATTCCATCTGTGCTCCTTTATTACATGACTGCCCAATCTGGCTCCGATGAGTGCTGCTTGCAACTCCATGTGGGGTATGGTTAGCGCCTTGAGTGGTGCTACCTTGGCTTTGGCTGCCACCAACACGACTTTGACCTCACCCTCCTCTTGCTCGAGTCTCCAGTAGGCTGCTGCAGCGTAGGCGTCTTGTCTGGCGTCGCAGAAAACATGTACTGGTTCGTCATATTCCATCTTCTGGCGCCATAGATTATGCAGCGCAATCTTTGCTGTTATGGTGTAGCAGCTGAGTAGTCCAAGTGGGTCGTAAATACTCATGACCGCGCTGAGTGCTTCCCTTTTGGTTGGAGGGCGTGTGGTTTCTCTGACTTCTTTGTTGACTCTGTTGAGAGAAGTGTTGAACCGTAGCTTGTCGTTCTCGGGGCCCCATAATAACCCAAGTGTCTTCTGTTCCTGTCCGGCACCCATGATTGGCTTGAAAAAATATATTTTTATGAAGTTTAGAATGAAATTGGTAAAAATCTTATAAACCACTGCTGGCGGATAAAAGTGTAATAATAAAAATCTATTCTGTATACGACTGGATCCGATTCATAGCTCATTCTCTGCACAAGTTTTGTTGTTGGTGTCATAGCATAAAATGAAGCTATTGTTATGGCCTTTAAAATGACATATAACACAACCTTTACAACACTGGAGACGCACCCGCCCAGTCTCCTTTACATACAAAATGAAATAAACTATTATTCTAAGGAAAAACGTTTTTATACTGAATAAGAAAGCTTTTAGTGTTTGTGATTTGATCAATAAGTTTAGGTATTTGGTTAACATATGTTACTTATCGTAACTAGATTGGCAGTTTACGGCAGCGACGCGTTGTCACTTCGTAGATGCCTGCAGGCATATGTAACGTCAGTTGCCTGCTTGACATTAGGGGAGCGTGAAAGTCATTCAAAATAGTGAAATTTACTGTTAAAAATTGTGTATCACGGTCCGAAAAGGATGATAATGCAAGTGGCGTTACTTTTCACAAGTAACTTTGCATAAGTTTGATCATATTGTCTAAAATTACATCAGAAAACAAAATAAATATATCGTGCATTATTTTTGCCATCGGTGTTGCCAGTAAAACGATTTAAATTTTTCCCCTTTTTTGGGAGTTTAAGAGAAAAAGATCTGAGACATTAACAAGGTAACTATGTAAATTTATATTTACATAGTTACCTTGCTAATGACTCAGATCTTTTTTTTTAACTAGCTTTTTAAATAAAAAAAAGCTGTCATTTTTCATATCAAAATCCGTTTACTATCTCCTACTAATAGCTTTTCTAAATATTTTCAATGTACAGACACGCTCCCGGTACACTTTTATGACAGTTTCTATTGAAAATTTTATTAAATTCTGTTCAGAATATACAACATTAATCACACCAAAGTAATTAAATACATTTATTCATTCATTTTGGGGAAATTATTTCTCACCACCACTGGCATCTCTGTCCGTTTTCATGACAGCTATTATCTTATCTCACTTCACCGGTAATTAGTTAATCAGTGGAAGAAACGAGACAAATATAGTTTACTTTGGCATAATATATCGGTTTCAAAGCTACGTCTTTTGAACTATCAAGTGGTTATGCATTTCTGAGAATCGTTTGTAAGACGTTACTACTCTAGTATTTATAAGCTCACTGGTGTAAAGCATGACCTGCTCTTGACTGTACCTGTTATTTAGTAGCAGCTGTAAAAACCGTTAGCCAATATTCGAGATACAGAGCAGTGAACAACATCGTTCATGAAAATACACGAACCCCACGCTTTATTTTACAATGACCAATCATTCTAAAACAAAAACAATTTGTTTTTGTTTTAGGATGATTGAAGCTTATTGAGTTAGTCCATTTTCTATGTATGTTGAAAATAATTTAAACAATCAAACATTTTTTTTTCTTTTTAGTTTGACTTGCTGTTAAGCCGTGTTTTTTAAATTAATAATTTTAAACTGCAATTTATTGCCTGATATAAAGTCTTAAATTTACTAAATAGTTATAGTAATAAGCGATATTTAGTCATCGGTCCTTAATACGTGTGCAAATAAATCAATCGGGTAAAAATTACGGGGGGGGGGGGGGGGTGCCATTAAAAGAATTAAGACAGTAATTAAACAAAATATTTTTTCTATTCTATTCTATTCTATTCTTTTCACTCGTTCAGAGTTGACAGAGTGATCTTGTGTATTAATATTGTCACCGGTCCTTACTACGTGCAAATATTCAAATCAATGAAACGTCTTGAAGAGGGTGAAAACTGCGTTGAAAGATTCAATTATATACATACATACCTACACACACACACACATCAAGCCATTAAAAGCGGACTAATAACAAATACAGAAGACATGTGGGTTTAGATCCCTTTTCTTTTCCTATGGAAAGAAGTTAACAAAAAAAGTAGGTAATTGATTAGTGACGTCTATTGATGATATTTTGCAGCAGGCTCTCGGACTACTGTGTAATTATTAAAATGCGTGTAACTTTTTAAATACGCATCGAATAATTGTGATTTTTTGGGACTAATTTGGACCAATTAAAGGCAACATCTGGGTGAAATCAGATCTTCGCTAGGTGATGTAGTTCGTTTTGGACAGTGCCGAAATAAGCCTCATTTCGGCACTGTCCATAGAAAATGCTTATAACTTTTTAACGGTAGGTCGAGCAAATCTGATACTTGATGTCTGAATAAGCTTATTTCGGTACTGCCCCAAAAAAATCCTTATAGCTCATTAACGGGAGAGCGACCAATTGTCTCCTTTGCCGACTAATTTGGACCAATTGAGGACTGATTTTCTGTCTAGTTGAAATCAAGTGCCGAAATAAGGGACCTGTTTCTTTGAGATTGGGTATCTAGTTGTTTTATTGTAAGTATATTTTTATTTTACACTTTTAAGCTAGGGTCAGATATTTATATTTATTTGCTGATTTTCTCATTAGCAGTATTAGAAGTGAATTACCACTAGCAGTGCCATAACAATATTAGTTATGTCTAAAAGCCTCTAAGTGAGAATCGTTACCTACTTAACTAACAAACTTTAAATCGTTATAGATCCTAAACGGTAATTCTGATCCTAAAACGATGAGAGAAACCTAAAAATGATTTTTAAATACCTATTAAACGAAACCCCACTTGACATAGTTCGTCGATTTTCATTTTTTTCTTTTTCACATTATGGCGTCCGAAATAGGCCATTTTGATTTTTCAAAATTTTTATGCTTTTTATGACATTTTCGCCGTCATGTGATTGACAAAGTAACATCAAATAGCGACTCCACATCTTTCGCCACCGACTCTGTTCTAATACCGCGTCACCGTGCGATTTGACCGCGATGCTCTTTCTCATTTACTCATTAGCGTTGGAATGTCAAGTAAAAGAGACGGGCGCGTGACAAATATCGTACACGGCTCGCCAAATATTTATTGTTTACTAGCTTCCCGCGCGGGACTTCGTTCCCGTAGGAATTTGGGAAAATCATATACCCTATGTCCATTCCGGTTAAAGTAGGATTCTAATGGTGAAAGAATTTTTCAAATCGGTCCAGTAGTTTCGGAGCCTATTCGATGCAAACAAACAAACAAACAAACAAACAATCAAATCTTTCCTCTTTATAATATGTATAGATATAGATAGATAGATATAGATATAGATAGATAAAAGAAAATTAATTAAAAAAACCCTTGTTTTCTTTTAATGGCTGTGAAATGTATCGTTTTTAAAGCAGTACTTACTGAAAATAAGATATTCCATCCTTTGTATGAGCGTTTCTTCACCATTTTGACGCGACGTTACACAAATGACACTAGCTTATTTAAAAAATAAAAAACCCGACTGCGTAATAAAAACTGAAAAGAAAAAATAAGTAAACCCAGTAGTCGAGACTTTTGTTATTGAATAATATTGAATAACATAACGATTTCAACAATCGAGACCCATTATTAGGAAGCCGGATTTTTTATGGGTCCCGACTGATAAAATCGTTATGTTTTTCAATAATATTCAATAACAAAAGTCTCGACTAGGAACTGGGTTTTGTTTTTTCTTTTCAGTTTTTATTACGAAATCGGGTTTTTTTATTTTTTAAATTAATTTATTTTATTTTACACTTTTTAGTTAAGTCAGATGTTTATATTTTGATCCCCTCATTTGTAGTGGGGCGGCAACTTGAATGTTTTCGTTAAAATTGTTCTCATTGTGATAAAAGCGTGATTTTTTTACCATGCTTATGGGATACCATAGCGATTACTTTAAGATGTGGAGGCAAGCTGGATTTGACCCCTATCGCATTTTAGGGGTCAAATTGTAATTTCGATGACGTTTTACTCCGTTTTATGTATTTTTATGAATCCATTTTGGAAGGCTATTAGAAATTTACATATGAAAACACATCTCCACACCACCTGCCTTCCAATGACACCTAAATCATCAAAATCGGTTCAGTAGTTTAGGCCGGAGCTATTCCCAAAATAATAGAAATTGTATTAGAGTAGTAATTATATCTACTTATTCTCTTATGAAGTCGTATGGGAGCCCATATTTTTGGGATAGAAGGATAGCCTTGGCACACTTGTTTCTTAGGTGAATTAGTGTGGTAAACGCCCAGGAGTTCGCCTCTATCACCCGATTTTGTAGGTGGGGGGGGGGGGGGGTAGGGTGAACTTTTCATACACCGCGCGCACTAAGACTAGTCATAACTGCAAATTTCTTGCTATTAGGGCAAGTTTGGTATCGTTTTCAACTAAATTAAAGCGGCTCGATTGATTTCTGAAACAAAAAAGAGCGTTTCCGTACAAAAAAGTTAAATTACAGTAAAAAAAAGTCATCAAAATTTTTGGTAATGACTATAAACTTTACAAATGTACTTAAATTTAGTTTTACGAAATATATTTGAAAAGCCGCTTTCATACAGATCCAAAAAATATAAGCTTTGTTGAGATATGTACAAAAAAATATTGTAAAATCAAAACATTAACTCAACGCAAAATTAAACAAAATACAAGACAACTCTAAGGCATTTCTAGCAGACATAGCAGCGACTAATTTAGAATACAAATTAGTGTTTAGTGTATGAATCAAGGAAAAACTAAAATATTTTGCAGTTTTAGTCCAGTTTTCTAGATAAAAAAACTGCATAAATAACTTTGTAACTCTATAAAACATTTTCTATTATATTCTATTCTATTCTATATATTTATATAGGATTACAAAGTTAGTTATGCAGGTAACTTGGAAATCCTATGAACTATAATAGGATAAGAATGTTACAGTAATATATTTTTTAGATCTGTACGAACGCAGCTTTTGAAACATATTTTTAAAAGTAATTTTGGTACATTTGTAAAGTTTATGGTCGTTACCAAAAATTTTGTTAAATTTTTATTTTTTATTTTTGACTATAATACAACTTTTTTGTATGGAAACGCTCTTTTGTTTGTTTCAGAAATCAACCGAGCAGCTTCTATATAGTTGAAAACGATACCAAACTTGCGATAGCTAGGTACTAACCTAGCTAGAAATTTGCAGTTATGACTAGTCTTAGTGCGCGCGGTGTATGAAAAGTTCATCCACCCCTCCACCCCCAAAAATCGGGTGATAGAGGCAAACTCCCGGGCTTTTACCATACAAATCCACCTAAGAAACAAGTTTTCCAAGGCTCATCCTTCTATCCAAAAAATGTGGGTTCCCATACGACTTCACACGAGAATGGATACCTATAATCACTACGCTGATAACATTTCTAGGTATAATTTTGGGAATAGCTCCTGCCTAAACTACAGAACCGATTTTGATGATTAAGGTGTCAAGGTAGGTGATTGGAAAGCAGGTGATATGTAGATGTGTTTTCATATGTAAATTTCTAATACCCCTTCGAAATGGATTCATAAAAACACATAAAACGGAGTAAAACGTCATCGAAATTACAATTTGACCTCTAAAATGCGGTAGGGGTCAAATCCAGCTTGCCTCCACATCTTAAAATAATTGCTATGGTATCCCCTAAGCATGGTAAACATTTCATGCTTTTATCACAATGAGAACAATTTTTCAAATTTCCGCCCAACTATAGCTGTCTTGCATAAAAATTTCCGAATTAAAAGCTTACATTTATGTGAAAAATCGTTACTAACCAACTTTAAATCGTCATAGATCCTGAACGGTAATTTTGGTTGAAAAACGATGAGAAACCTAACAATTATTTTTCAATACCTATTAAACGATACCTACCCCATTTCACATAGTTCGTCGATTTTTTTATTTTTTTTTTACATTATGGCGTCCAAAATCGGTCATTTTCATTTTTCATTTTTTAATACTTTCTATGACACTCGCACCGTCGTGACAACTCCAACGACGTATCATTCATCAAAATCTGCCCACGCGTTTGGTCTAAATAGTGCCACAAAGGTACAAACATACTTACATACATACATAGGCTGATAAACACATTACCCTCCTTGGACCAATTGAGGACTGATTTTCTGTCTAGTTGAAATCAAGATCTGACACTGGGCTTATTTTGGCACTGCCCAGGAAAACTGCACTACCTAGCGAAGATCTGATTTCACCCGGAATCGGTCCAACATTGGTCAAATTCAGACACCAAGTATCAAATTTGCTCGACCTTCCGTTAAAAGGGATAAGTATTTTCTATGAGCAGTGCCGAAATAAGGCTTACTATTGGATTATAAGCTATTTTTTTTATTATTATTCTTCTTACATGCGAGTCGTCAAATATTTTTTTTTTTAAAGTTGACGTACTTTTAAAATAATGTTTGGTTTAGATTGTCTTAGTTTGTAGTCGATTAAAAAGGATTAGCATTGGCGTAACTATCTACGGTTATTTTCTGGGGGTGGCCGCGGGCCTGGCGAAAATTAAATGTACTCTAGCTTAATACGCTGTGATTCAAATGTAACTAATACTGTATTATAGTATGTAATAATAAGTAAGTATGTAGATTTCTCAGCTGTAGATATTTTTTTAATGATTTTTGTGTGAAGTTATCAGTACTTTGCCATCGATTATAGAATTTCGGATTGGTAGCCCAATATTCTGGGGTGGGCCCTAGACCATACTGGGGTGGGCACGGCCCACCCGCCCCCCCCCTATATACGCCTATGAGGATTAGTTTAAGGATACTTGGTGGTCCCCATTATGCAAGCGAAATGCGCCTCCGCGTCTGCTCTGCTAGTATGGCCCAACGGTGCATTGATCCCTCTCAATCTCTAGAAAACAGACTGCACAATATGTATTCCAAGTTAATCCAGAAAAACCAAAGGTAAATTACATACTTAAGTGTTCTTCGGGTTCCTCTCCTAGAGGTTTAATAATCGGCTCTGCGTATACTTGCCTATCTTTCGCCATACAAGTATATACTTATACTAGATCTGTAGCCCGGGGACTTTTATATTACGAAAAAGGTTACTGTTTGTATTTGTGAAATTATTATAGATTTCGCCATTTTATATACTAAAAGCCGTCCGTAAACATATTAGTTATTCGAGTTCACTCCATTTTTCAATAAAAAACATTCATAACAGCGAAACACACGAAAACCACTAATATACAGAGGCCAGCGCATCTGGTTACTCCATTTTCATTGCAAAACCGCTCTTAAGGAACATCCGTAAATTACGTCACACCATAAGGAGGGGGAGGGGGTTGACAAAGTTTGACGTTGTGTGACAAGGGGGTGGGAGGGGTCATAAGTTTCGTGACGTCACATCTCAAATGTGTTACCCGTTAACTATGAACGACAAACTTAACCTCCTCAGTCCCAAAGCACTCTTTTTACGTTTTTACTTTGGTTGAGACAATGAGTTTTGAGTTCCCAAAAATAAAAATAAAATAACAACTCTTTTAAGTACTACTTTTATTAGAAAATTACAAAAAATGGAAAATATGAAAATAAGTGACGTCACGCTAGGGAGGGGGGAGTCTTACAATGGTCACATATGTGACCAGCTGTGACAAGGAGGGGGAAGGGGTCAAAAAAACATGAAATTTGTGTGACATAATTTATGGATGGCCCCTTATCACAACAGCACAGAGTGCACGCCTGTGGTAACCTGAGTTGCGGCCGTCCGTACATCGACGAAAACTCCTTGACGTTTCCGGGAAAAAGTAATTACGTGTAGCTGATCATTTATGGGTAGATTCCACCATTTAAGTATTTGCCAAGCTGTCCTTTACACCCTGTATAATAATTTTCACAAAGACAAACTGTAACCTTTTTTCGTAATATAAATGTCCTTGGGCTACAGATCTATTAGGGTAAATCATCCTAGGGATTGGATGTTATTACGGATAAGCATCTTGATGGTTAGAATAAGTGAAAAAATGAGAATGAAGTGTAGATACATACAACAGCACATCAGGTTAACAGTTGCACTACGAAAACTGTCACTATTACGAGCGCAGTAAGGGCGAGTGGGGTTAGCTGATATGCTGTTATATGTACCTAGGAGAAAAAAAAAACAAAATAGGTAAGTAATTAAAACAAATGGATTTAATCAGTTACAATTTAAAACACAATAAAAGCCAATAAGAAACATGACAAAATGAAACTTGAAGTGCTAGCGTGTACACTGTACAATTACACATAATGTATTTTTTTGTTCGTATGCGCCCTGGCTAGCCGACAACATTACATGCGATGGGGCAACGCGTCAAGTGGAGTATTCCAAATGAAAACCGTAATTTATACTGATTGATACATACTGATTCTCGTTTAATCAGAAACTTAGAACATTGTAGTTAACTATATATGTCGTGAGGTTATATCTGAGCGCTTACAATATTTAAATACTACTAGGTTGAGTACAGACAGCTAACAAGTGTAACACGTTGCAATGTAACAACAATGTGAGCCCACGAACAACGCGCAGCCATTTTGCCTTTGATCAAATGATTTGGATCCGGCCAGCGACATCTGACATTTAGTGCATGTACACAAAATGTCAGATGTCGCTGGCCAAAACCACACTGAATGGCTGGCTAATCGTTCCTGAGTCCATGAGTACAGAAAGTGTAATATTTAGGGAAAATATACATTACAATCTTAAACTAAATTAAATCGTAATAAAGAGAACTGTTTAAAGATTTCTCAAGTATCAGAGTTACAACTCTGTCGCTGCTTAACTTAAGCGTTCCCTTACAAGAAATTGATAAGAAATTATGCAAGTCAACAAAGACATTTAGCAGTGTGATGGTCAGTAGTATAGGAGCAACTACATTTAATATTTAAAATATTACACTATACCTATGCTTCAGTCTTTGTTTAATTATTAATTAGATCAGCTACAATAGAACAGGCGACGACATGCTACGCCTACATGATCATGATCACACAATATCTATATTATATATATAGAAATATGCATATATACATAACATTTATTCAAAACACAGCTACTAGGTATGCAATTGCTGAGTAATCACTTATGGACGATAGCATATTTATGTTGAGTTAATTATTGAATAATTGTGAATTCTAACACATTCAATTACAAGAAAGTTTATTAGCTTAATTCAGTATTTAAGAGTTCAGAAAAAATATTGTTTACAATTAGATATCCATAATTACCTTATTTAACTATTTAAGATATCAAGTGATAAAATTGCTGGCCTTTTGTAATGCGATACATTAACTCGTTCACGTAATCACAAAACTAGAAATTTTCAAATAAATGGAATATTAAACGGGCTTGTTGCCAGCGCGTCGCCTAAAATATCATCAGAGAATGGAATTACATATTGATAAGAGATTCTGTTTAGTTTAAAGTTATAGTACTGAGCCCCAACACAGTTTTTTTAATTCAGCCCGCTTTTAATAAGCAGAGCTATTTGTATTTTCGATTATTGGATATTGGCTCTTAACAAGTTACGTGACCTCAACAAAATCGTTTTCAGAATATATACATAGTTCCATACTCTAATTAATACACATGCAAAAAAAGACATTACAAAATTAAAGTTATAGACACATTAATCAATATGAATAATACTAAGACAAAGAAATATTCGACCATTCGTTAGTAACTATTTAGTATTTACTGCATTCAAAGTTTGCAATTGGAGCGTAAAAAACCGTACGAAATTATCAGGAAAATACATTTTAATTGTTATTTTATGAAATTATATTACAATAATAGAGCTAAGTTGTACTATTCCCGCTAAATTTCAAAATTTCAATCAAAACGTTGAGTTCAACTTACCTTAATTGTTTAAAAAGTATACAAGTATAGTTTGACCAAAAAGAGTAGAAATTAATAACTAGCAACATCATCGTGTCGTCCCTTTCAAATCAATACGTTTTAAACACTGTAACATTGTAAACAGATCAAACTAAAATTCGACGCCTCAATTTTAAGACACTAATTTTATTTCAGATGTTACGATAGTTCAGTGACTTTAAAAACGAATCAGAAACAATTTATTCAACTGACTAGCTAGCGTACACAAATTCACAAGTCAATTTCAATAAAATGCTCTCTCTAGAATGCCTTTGAATTAAAACAAACTTTTAACTGAATAAAATAAGTCAGAACTTGCATAGATGTTGTAGTTGGCAATCACTGTTCAATTAATTAAATAATGAATTTCATGTCAGTCTTCTTCTTCTTCCTAGCGCTTAGTCCCGTTTCTCATTCGGGATACGCTTGACCACGACAGTGGAGCGACTGCTATCTGACCTCCGTGACCCTGCTATCAGGGGAAACCTGACCGGATTGGATCATGGTTACACATTCAGTCTCCTGAATGTGCAGGTTTCGTCACGATATTTTCCCTCACCGTATGAGCATCGGTTACTGGGGATCGAACTCGGTACCTCTCGCTTACGAGTCCGACCCACTAGCCGTTAGACCACCTTCGGTCGCTAGTGAATGTGAAATTTCATCATGAAATTTCATCAGTGCGCATATATTTTTAAATGACCCAGACTTGTACACAAGCAGTCACCGTCTGTATCATGTATATGTCGCCGGAAATTAATAAGAATCGTAAGTTGGTCAATTTCCGAGGTAGTTTATCAACTATCGGAAAATGATACACGGCAGTTTATATGTATTATTTAACGTATACATTTCCGGTAATTGATCAATTACGGTGACATATACAACTCAAATACAATTAAGCTATGGAAAAATTACAGCCAACGTGAGAAAAAACTACCATACGATTCAAGAGCAGAGCTGAAACCGAAATTAAAAGAATAGATCCTTGCAGCAATTGGAAACTTGAATACATGAAACAAACAAAAGTGGAATTGGCAAGATAAATTTGAATAAAACAATGAATTCAACGAAGCGCAAGTGGGATATACACACATCAACGCGGTCTAGGGATATTGCACGATTTTTCATACAAAAGAGGTATGATTGAGAAGCCACAATAGCATACTCGAGATACATGGAGCGCTATAATTTTCGGACGAGCAAGTGCTAATCCTGGATTTTCAATTCTAATCAATAAATTTTGTTTTACTTGAAATTTGTGAAAACGTGACGAAAATGAATAAAAATATGGCGTAAATTAGACCATTTTCATACAAAAAGCAACCAAATAGTGCATTTTCGTTTTCGTTTCCATCACGTTTTCACAAATTTCAAGTAAGACAAAAATACACACATCAACGCGGTCTAGGGATATTGCACGATTTTTCATACAAAAGAGGTATGATTGAGAAGCCACAATAGCATACTCGAGATACATGGAGCGCTATAATTTTCGGACGAGCAAGTGCTAATCCTGGATTTTCAATTCTAATCAATAAATTTTGTTTTACTTGAAATTTGTGAAAACGTGACGAAAATGAATAAAAATATGGCGTAAATTAGACCATTTTCATACAAAAAGCAACCAAATAGTGCATTTTCGTTTTCGTTTCCATCACGTTTTCACAAATTTCAAGTAAGACAAAATTTATTGACTAGAATTGAAAATTCAAGTTTAGCACTTGCTCGTCTGAAAATTTTAGCCCTCCATGTATCTCGAATATGCTTTTATAGCTTCTCAAATAGGCCTCTTTTGTATGAAAAATCGTGCAATATCCCTAGACCGTGTTGATGTGTATATTTTTGGACAAATATATTATGTGGAAATAATAACAGGATTTAATACCACAGGAAGAGGGGGATGGTTTTGTACAAAACAAGTATGGCCTCTTAAATTGAATATCAAATCAATGGAGTGGTGGAATCAGAAATGGTCCAACAAATAATATTTCATGCGATGTTTGCGACATATAAGGAGGCTTTTAGCATTTTGGAACAAATCACTGGGATTGGCACATGGTTCACCAGAGAGCAACTAGGATCATGCTTCATTAAGCCCTCCGGAGCATATAAGCATACCACCTTCAGCCTAGTGCCTGTTAAGTATTATTCAAAGATGACATGCGCCACCCAAAGCGGCCTCCTCACAGATTTGTACAACAGCCTTTATTGAAAGTAAGGTACACCTATTCGACGCAGATTAAAAAAAAAAACAAGTTCTGCTTGAAAAACATTGTCACAAATCATCTCCAAGGTAACGTCAACACTGGAAGAACTCCAAGAACATCTGCGTAAAAAGTCAGGAAAACTGGAGATGGGGTCAACTACTTGGGAACAGTTGGATAGCCTAACCTTGCAAGCAGATGAGATTACACCGGAGCAATTGGTGGCAAAGGAAATAAATTCTTAGGTAGATCCATAAATGATGTTGCAATCAAAATTAATATGTCCTTTTTAATCGTTTAAATTGTGACTCTTGATAATAAAATGAATTTATTACTTCGCGCAGGATATAAGACTGAGTCAGCGCAAGATGACACGGAAAAATATTGGCAGAATGATTTGGACCTAAGCTTGAAACATTTGGTTGATTTCAACAAAGTCACGACGAGATGTAATAACCGCTCTAATAAACCATTCGCATGAATGTATTTTGTGACCACTCTGGTTATTTTCGCATGTCACAATAAAATATTACACTAAATTAAAAATAAAAGTAAACACACCCTAACCTAAAATTACCTTAAAACCTAAAATCCAATTTTCCATTTAATTCTTTGGGATAATGAAGCATTCGAAATTTGGCAATGGATATGGTTGAGCCACCACTTTTACCTACTGAACATTGTTTATTCTATAAATACGAGTACTATAATATGGTATTGTAATGGTATTGAATGTAATAGTAGGTAAACATTGAGTACTTTGTGGATACTGAAATTACGCTGAACTCACACATCCTGACAGTCCTCCGGTGGGTAGACTTCGTAACGAGCTACATGAATTCACGACATAATAATTGGTGCTCAAAATAACTAACTTAACCTAACATGCTTGGGATGCCTAAAAATGGAGCTGTACAGTACACCAATTATTTGGCCGTAAAAATGGAGCCATGTCTTAAAGGTCTGTGTTATATTGGTTTCATTGAGTTTCATCATCCACTGTATTATACTACGCGGCTCTTCTAAATATCCAACCGTCTTCTTTTCGATATACGTTCGTTTCACATTATACAAAAGTATACATTCGCCACGTTCAAACGTGAATCGTAAGTACTTTAATTATGAAATTTACTGGAGACTGCGTATAACAGTTGAGTCCTATGAATGTCCGAAATGCGGTAAATCTGAGATGTCGACACTCACCAAGCTCGCTGGTGAATTTCAGATTATGATTCCACTGATCCTACCATTCAGTGATTTCTCCAAGAATTGAAATTATAGTTATTGTAATATTAATCATTAACAATAATGTAAAATAATAATTATTAACCAATGTCAAGATAAACACGTAAGTACATAATTTCTATTTTTATCCTTTAAACACATTTTTTTTTATTATAACTGATAAACAGTTAACGTCAAAAACAGATAAAATAACATTCACACACAAAAACAAACAGACTATATTAAATAGTATAAAAATTTCGAACACCAGCGATATTGTTGACTATCGACATTAACGATATGTATTAGAATGAATCGTATTATATTCTTCTGGACATTGTGAAACTGATATATCTAAATGTTGATTCCTATAAAAAAATTACATTTATTTTGATAAGTTATAGTAGTTAAAGTACCAGATAAATACTGTAATATATAACTTACAATTGCATGAATTATTTATTATTCTGATTCTGATAGAATACAACTTTCTGAGCTATCGATTAATTATATCAACTGGTTATCCATAACATCCATTATTACAAAGTTTATTCTAATTCTTAATGATAGGTATGTCAAAACCGCGGATGTGACGCATTTATTTCAATTCTATATAAGTTTGGACAAAAACTTTAGATAATAATTTGTTTTCACCTGGTATATCTTGGGTTTAGTCTTAGTTTTTGATAACTTTTGAACAAATACTACATTAGTTTAGCAAAAACAAGCTACGTGATGATCCAATTAATTAGAAATGTTACTTAAAAATGTAATATTAGGATGGATTTTTTTAAAGTAAGTCTTTTCCAGAAGATCTCACTGCAAATTACATTTGTAAAGAAAATACTTAAATGTGTGTTGAACATATGAGACACATCCGAAGAATAGACACACACAAGGATAGACGCATGCACTCCTATGTGATGAGTTTAGTGATATATTTGAGTGTTAAGTACCTATCTAGGCTCCGGAATTAAAAAAATAGCGAGTAAGATGTCCAATATATTCATAAAATTATTACTTATTTACAAACCCATGCAATTATGTTTTTTGTGGTATATTGAATTCAGTAAACTGCTAAGTCAAAAATGGCATTACTTTTCCAGTGTTACAGGAATAGGAGATTATGAACCGGTTGGAGTGAAGCCTTTTTTGACGTTAGCCGTTGCGCCACCTCGTTTACGCGATTTAGCAGTGCCACGGAGCGTACAGGTTGGCGTAGCGACGCAGAAGGCGTCGGTTAAGTCGATGCTATTCATCGCACTTACGGCAAGCCCCGGGAACATCGAAGTTAAGGACGAGAAGCTTGGTTTCCTCGGTGCCGTTGCGTGATCCGACGGCGCAGATGAGTTTGGTGGCGGAGGCCCGTATGCGCCAGACGACGCCGCCGGAGCCACCCGAACTGAGCACCACGAGGTTGCGGATGAACTCGCCGGTGCGCACGTCCCACAACTTTACCGTCCCGTCGTCGGACGACGTGATCACGAACCGGTTGCTGGACTGAAGGCATGTCACCGCCGACTGGTGCTTGTTTGGCCCTGTGTCATGGGTACATTTTTTTTAAACAACTCTAAGGCCCGTATAGTCTTGATCTACACCTAAGCATTGATTTTATCAACCGACTTCAAAAAAGGAGGAGGTTCGCAATTCGACTGTTTTTTTTTGTATATTTGTTACGCGATTACTCCGGCAATTATAAACCGATTTGAATAATTCTTTATTTGTTCGAAAGAGTATACTCCTGAAGAGGTCCCATATAAATTTTATCAAAAATGATTCAGCGCTTTAAAAAAAAAACAACAAAAACAAAAAATACTACAAACTAGAACATCATCTAAATAAATGAATGACATTTCTGCTTGTAGTTATCTGCTAATAAGCATTGTAGTCCACAAAAAATACTAGATATCTACTTTGTGCGAACTGTTAGGATTGAAGTCGGTGACTCATACGTTTTTAACGTGGAAAATTATGTTATCTTTCTCTCAATATCAAAATGACAAAGACGACCGCTATAGATCAGAGTGCGAGTCGCGTTCTGTAATACGGATCTTAAAATTATTTGTTACTAGCATCCCGCTCGGGACTTCGTTCCCGTGGGAATTCGGGAAGCCTATGTAGCCTATGTTACTCAGGGATAATGTAGGATTCTAACGGTGAAATAATTTTTCAAATCGGTCCAGTAGTTTCCGAACCTATTCGTTACATACATACAAAAATACAAATCTTTCCTCTTTATAATATTATATTAGTAAAGATAGGTCGCGTCATGTAAAACGAACTCTGGAAGAAAGTGAAGGTATGTTTGCGCAGTGATACACACTAGGCCTAATGTTTATTTTTGAACTAGCCTTTCGCTGGTGGCTTCGTATGTTGATTATTGGTAGGTATATATTAATTAGAGAGAATATAAATCGCCTAGTGCGCAACTTGACCAGCGTTTTTCTTAAATGACTCAACCTATACCCCAGAACTCTCACAGTTGAGAAGCTATTTGAAAATTATTATTTTCATTTATAGGGATTTTTAAGATTGGTATCATTTTAACTGAGGGAACTACTTAAATTTTACAAGCACAGCCGTGCTTCAAAAGCTAAATTTAACCGCCGGCCCCGGCTGTTGTCGATTGACTACGGTGGTGGAACTAAGAGGCTTTAAAACACATCAGGGTTAGTCAAATTATTACTCATTAAGAGGTCCTTGAAACTTTACTCACCGGACAGAGTGTGCAAGCAATGGCCTGTAGTGATGTCCCAGACTTTGACCGTAGAGTCAGCGTTACCAGAAACAAGGATGTTAGAGTGTAACTCCATGCCCGAGGTCAGCGACTGGTGGCCTGTGAGCGTGTGCTTTAGCTGGCCAGACTCAACGTCCCACACGCGGATCGATGTATCCAGAGAGCCACTCACTACGTGCACTCCGTCAAACTGTAACCAAGTGAAGAAACTCAGCCACCATATAAGTATAAATCCAGCCTTAAATCCGTTCTGTTGGGTTTCAAGAAGCAATGGACTGTATGTAGATAAGCGTGTTTTGTTAAACTGGACGCCAATACTACGGGCTCTTTTATTGTCATGCGTGTTTGGGCCTGGTCCGCATGCGTGCTGCCCGCAACCTGTCGTTTCATACATATTTTTATTGTAAGGCACGCACGAGGGCCTGGCCCGCGCGCGGAACCAAATCCGCATGACTGTAAAAAGGCCCTAAATCTCCTATACTATTAAACGAGCTAGTCTTTTATTTATATACAGAAATCAATGTCAAGCCGAAAACAGACGATAGGCCAAAATGTGCCGAAAAATATAAAAAACCTTAGTCATGCAGTTTAAAAATTATTGGCATTTAAAAAAACTAAAAATCTGATGGAAACGAAAATCAGCTTTTTTTCTGTATCGTAACCCTGAACAATCTTCTTTAAATTGTAGTTTAAAGTTTAAAACAACTGCCTTAGTTTTCCATAAAAAAGTACTTTTCATCCCATCTATTCGATACCGCGACTTGGTTCGCTTTTAAGTGCATAAGAAACTTTTTAAAAATATAAAGTTTTAGTTGTTTTATTATTAGATACCTACTATTTAATTTCAATTTAGTTATTACTCTATGTTTTATTAAATAATAATATTAAAATAACACATGAGACGCCTTTTATTTTCTCATAGTGGGTGATGAAAAGTAGAGTCAAGCCGTATATTTTTGGCTCGCGCGACATACTTTGAATCCTTCGCTATATACGTCCAGAATTCTATTAAAGAATCCCTCGCTTCGTTCTGGATTGAAAAAAGCGCTCTCGCCGTAAAAATATTATTTTGCTCCCTATTTTTGTCCAACCACATACTCGACATTCTTACATCACCCAACTTTAACCTGAAAAAAAAGTACTGCGCCTACTTGGAAAGTAACTTTCAAAGATGGCGCGTTTAGTTAGGATTCTAAAATTATACAGGGTGGCCCAGCGGGTGATGTCCAAAAGAAAAGGTTGCTCCGTGTCAGAACATACATGGCGGTGATTCAAATCATGTATGTTCCGCGATTTTTTGTAGTTTAGAAGTTATTACACATTTAATAACTTTTTCGAAATTTATCACCCAGCATCGATTTTTATTTTTTTTCTCTTTCTGGTAATGATTATTTAAAAAAAATATCAGTGGTAGATAATAAGAGACATATCAGCTACCATTGATGTCTTTGTGTAAAAAAAAAACTTCTGCTTACATAATCACCATCTAGACCCCCCCCCCCATGTCATTAAAAATAAGCACCCCCCGCCCCTATAGTGCTTACTGCAGTATTCCTGCATTTTTTTTTTCGGTGATTTGATTTTTCCTGGCTCGTTTATTTTTATTCTGTTTCGCTGACTTTTGATTATTTTCGAAATTTAAAATTGGTTTGTTTGGAACTGTGAATATTTTGGCAGTTCTTCTAAAATTTTTGTGAAAATATTGTTTTAGTTGGTAAACATCGAATTTGATTTTATTGTGCTATAAAATTGTCATTGTAATTGCAAAATATAAAAATTAAGCACAGTGTTGATACACCTGTCTTACCTGTTCTTCTGTGCGATCTGTTAAGATCCGTTTGGTTTGGCCATTGATTTTCTTACAATTTCAAAATGTAAATACGATTTTATTTCTTGACTCACCTAATTTCTATTGATTCCCCTTGTTTTATCCGTGTAATTAAACGGATTTATTCTTTGTTCCAGTCCTCGTGTTATTTTTTTTACTCATTAACTTGTGTCCGACTTCTGCCGACTGACAATCTTCAAAACTTCCTGCGAGGCCAAGCACCGAGTGGTGCTAGCTGGCCTTCTTCTCCGCTGCATTAATGCCGACCACCGGACTTAGAAGATAACCCATTTTTTTCCTTTTTACTTAATTACCTTTTTTTAAATTACGTTACGTTAAATTTTTTTAAATTTTATTTTACGTTTGTAACCGCGAATCACGATAGCTTACCGTGTCCAAGGACACATTTTTTCTACCCCTATTTCGGCTTTTTTCAGAACTTCCCCCTTCCTTTATATTTCTTTTATCAGGGATTTAATAAGCGATCATTTCATTATTTTATAGTTCATTGTTTTTGCCTTTTTGTTTCTGATTACCTAAAATAAATTATTTGTAAACCCTTTGGTTGTGAAGTTTTTTAATTAACGTGACGGGTCAAGCCCCCACTGGTCTTTCGTATGGGAGCTCAAAATGTTTTTTTCGTATTTTGACCTGTTCCTTGGGGAAGTTGATCAGTTTCATGGACTGATTAACCACCCGAGAGGTTGGAAGAGAGATACCTAAAGCCCTGTATAGTTATTTTCTATTTTACTTCATTGATCAATTTTGAAAACACTTTTCCAAAAGAAAAAGTCAAGAATTGGGATGTTGTCACTGTTGTCAGAACAGAATATCCTTATGACTTTCATTTACAGTTTATGTTACTTTATCTACGTATACTCCTTGCCCAGTCCGATTATAAGCCAATCCATTTAGGTATTTAATAAAAAGTCGATATACTTATTAATATCATAAACGCAAAAGTTTGTATGGATGTTTGATACTCTGTCACGCAAAAAGTACTGGATGAATTTAGATGAAACTTATTATATTATATGTAGCTTAGACATCAGAATAACAAATAGGCCCACGGGAACGAAGTCCCGGGCGAAAAGCTAGTTAGTAAAATAAGTTACCTGCAGGCTGTAAACCCTGTTGGTGTGTCCAGCAAGAGTGTGAAGACATTCGCCAGTTTCAGGGTTCCAGACCTTGACGAAGTAGTCGTATGCGCCGGAGACCACCACCTTGCCGTCGTATTGCACGCATCGAACGGCCGCAAGATGGCCGACGAGCACGCGCAAGCAACGTCCGTCCGGGATCGACCACACGCGCAGGGTTGCGTCACGAGAACCTGACACCACTCTGTAAACCATAACGATGCATTGTATTTATTATTTGGAATCAAGGAACTTATTCCCAACATGGAATGTGCACAGGCTGCCGATGCGCGGTCCGAGCGAGATAGATTCGCGAGAGCCCTCTGTCCCTTTCACCATAATTACAACAAATCACAAGTTCCTTGCAACTTAACACGGCTGACGGGCTGCCAGTCTAACTTATATATATCCTACTAATAATCTTTCCTCTTGTACCGGGTGTGATTCTCGGTTCAAACAGGCAATAATTTAAAAATGTAAGAATGCAGTTTAAATTTATTTTTAAAATTAAAATAAAGTCTTGTTTCAGTAAAATGTCTCATCTACAATAAAATTAAGGTACTTTTCCTCCATGTGGCATAGCCGTGGGACGCCCTGTATATTATACGATATAAAATTTACGAATTCTATTGCCATGGCTAATATTAATTTCCACGAAGAATTGTTACATCGTAAAATAATAGTTCCTCACGAATCTTATAATTCATTAACGACAACAGTTACAGCATTGTATATCTCACCCGGCGCGGCGCAGCGCCGACCCTGGAAATTATTCAAAAAATTGTTGTCGCACTTCCCTGTAGCAACAGCAATTTTTAAAAGTTAAACGAACTTTCTTGTGTTAATTTATTTGGAGACTCGTGGGTAATTGATTAATTGAATATTTTTTTATGGATCGTTTTTATTTCGAGCGACAAACTATGTGTAATTTGAGTCCTTTACTAACATTTAATTGAAATTCAAATATTATAAATTAGTAATATAATTTAGTGTATGATGGCAGAGCCGCGTATTTTGAAAAAATAAAAAGCCAGAAATCGTTCATAGTGTTCTTACACTGTATAGTTTCAGAATGAATAACAAAATAAAGTCTGAAAATATAAACGATTTCTGCGTACTGGTCGCGCATGATACCGACGGCTTGTTCTGACAGGATTTAAACGAGTAACAAGTATTTTAGAATTGAAACGTGTAACAAATATAAACTAAGAAAGAGTTTTCTTTCATTTGTATCGCACGCGGCGTAAACAAGCGCGCAACTGGTTAAAAAGTAAGCAAGGAATAAGAAAATTCCCACGGGAACAAAGTCCCGGAAATTCTCTAGTAGATTATAAAAAAAATAACAAACTAGTACTATAAATAAAATAAGGCAATAGTGAAATAATTTAAAAAAAAACTTATTCCATTAAAAACTGTCCTAAATTACCGTTCGTATAGCTACGACTTTTTCATCATATTAATCACAGTATTGAATTACTAAAGTAAAACGATAACACGTGTCGAATGATGATGCAACAATTATAAAAATATGATCGCGTAGTATAGGCTGTACTAGTTACTAGACGTACTAGACTCTAGTACCATAGTAAAAGGAGTGGGAAGTAAGTTATCTGCATACAAACGCACCGCGCGTGGCTTGTATGTGTGCGCCGTAGTATCTATGGTCGCCGCACGCACACTTACACAGAATCTCATTATCTTTCGTACCACACTCAGTCGAGGCTAACACCGCACACGCGGTTCGCGCATCCATCACTAGTCGAAACCGAAGAAAGTATTTTTCTGTATCTAATTTGTAATTTTGAAATAAATGTGTGATTCATTCAAAAGATATGTTTGTTATAATTAAAATTAAAAATGGTCCCTTTATGTGTAAAAATACTAAAATTTTTCTATAAAAAATACGAAAAACTGACTAGTAAGTATTATACTCAGCAAATAAATTAAACACAAGCTCTTGGTCTATAAATATTTGTTAGCGGTTTGGGCGACAACCGAATCCGACGAAGCGCGGACAGTCGCGCCTACAAAAGGTTCTTTTTTTTTCAACGTGAAATATTTCATTTTCATTAGTTAAAACCGACCTCACAAACCCTGTACCCAGACAATAGAAGTAAAAAATACAACTTCCTAACCCTTGCCAATTTATAGGCACTGAATTTTAATTTAGCTAAAAGTGACAACCCTAAGACAGTAGGCAATTATATCGCGGATTGGGCCGGAGATAGCTTACTTCCCACTCCTTTTACTATGCTAGTACGTTGCGGCGCCTAACAGAAAATATACACGATTAGTCTATAATGGTACGAGTAACTAGTATAGTAAATTTTTTGCACAAAATTATATCGAACGTTATCTTTAATGTATAAAATGAAAGGACCTGGACCCGCTAACTCATCAACACCCAGCCCAAACCCATAAAAAGCTTAAATTTGGCACCAAAGTTTCTTTGATATCGTAGGCAAGGAATAAGGAATGATTTTACGTAATACCCGCGAAAAAATGTCCCGGGCATCCTCTAGTTGGAAAATATACGCGATAAGAGCGTAATAACCATTCAAGTAAATATTAGAAAAAAAAAATCTTAACAATACAATGTAAATTAAAGTATACAAAAATTAAACAACAACAAAAAAAACAAGTAAACTTAAAACTACTGAAAAACATACTGTAAAACTACTGTAAAAGTCAGTAAGTGGGACGCGAGGGTTTTGCTGTATTGTGGGCGAAAGGCTGACAACCTCTCACCACTTACATCAGATTTCATCTTATAACCTTATAAAATGTCAAACTTGGCATTAAGTGGTTTTAAAACCACTGATGATCTGCCTACCCAAATAAGGATTAGGGGGCGTCCATTAATTACGTGAGGTGTTTTTGGCGATTTTTCGACCCCCCCCACCCCCTCTGGTGAGATGTCGTGAGATTTGGCTCGACACCCCCCCTCCCCCTTTTATCTCACGTGAGTTTTATGAAAATGCTTAGTTTTAGTGTAAATACGTTAATTGGTAATTTATTTAGAAAACTTACATAATTTGCCTAATTATTTTTTAACTTTTAATAATCGAACAATAAAAAACAGCTATGATTTACCAATTTAAATTTGAAAAAAAAAAAGATTGTTCTAATTCAGTCCACGGGAACTCAGAGTGGCTACTGGAAGAACATGGTTTAGTTGGTTTAACTTAGCTTTCCCACAATTTAACACTATTTCTTTTGGGGGAAAATATTACGTGATATTTGAAGAGACCCCCCCCTCTCCCCCACGCGAGATTGAGTGAGATCCGGCCCGACCCCCTCCCCCCCCAAAACGCCTCACGTAATTAATGGACGCCCCCTTATAGGCGTGAGCGAATGTATGTATAGACTTTTAAGTCTATACATACATTAGTTTTACTAATCGAACAAACCGCCCCGGAGCATACCTGGTGGAAAGGTACTCATTACACTTATGCTTTTTACAATTTGAAACTATACGCGGGAAGTGTCTTTGTATACTTTCAACAGACGCGGGAGAGTCGACTTGTACCAGGTGTGGCCCAAGTTACTCTCTTAACACCCCGCTGTCACATCCATCCTAGGGTAAGCATGTAACCGTAACAGCTCTAGACCTTTTTTCTAGTCTTCTGCACCTAGCTGGTACTGGGGTGTCGTTATTCATTTATTAGTTATCGGATATTTTTTTTCATTATTTTATCAAATAATCTTCTATATAAATAAAAATGAATGTTGCTAAGCGCAAAATTTGAGAACGGCTGGACCGATTTGGATTTTTCTTTTTTTATTGTGTTCCTTATTGTCACGACCAGATTTATATTTTAAAAAAATGAAAACCCACCGGGACAATTTTCACGGGAACGAAGTCGCGGGCGGACAGCTAGTTGCAAAATAAAATGTTTAAACAAATCTCATGTTCATGCCCAAAGATACTTAAAAAAAGCTAAGTAAGAAGAAGAAAATAAGGATAGCGAGAGTTTGAAAAATAATTTAGCAAATCAAAAATAATATGTATATTTAGTACTTCAAAATATTTTCGCAATTGCATGAAAAATAAGATACTTATCAATGAAATCTTGAAATGAAAAAATACAAATAACATACTAAAAATAAAAACAATAAGCAATCTTACGCAAGGACACCACAATTAGTTATGAATTTAAGGCGGCATCTTATGCGGTAGAAGCTACCACTTCTGTAAGGAGCCGTCTGGTTCGCGACCACCCTCCAACCGAAGTCCGACGCCAAACAGCTTGCTGTGGTGCGTCAGTGCGTGGGAGTACCAGTGCCTTAATAGGCATTTTCTGGGTTAACTCGCTCCACCGTAGATCGCATCTATGACCTTGGTCAAGATTGAGGTCAAAAATTTAACTTTCTCAAAATATAAAAATCCTCACTGATTAAGTAACAACCTATAACTAATATTTAAATTATTATAAGATAACAGTTTTGGCCGTGAAACTGGCGCGCTCAACTAGTCTGGCTGTAGTTAATCTTAGTATAGTACCTACTTCTATAGAATTTGTAAAAATGTAGAATCAGTGTGAAGCGTGATAGATACTTATGAATCATTGCCACATACATACACAGTCGCCTAGAACTTCTTATGGTGTAGGCAAACATTACCTGGTTTTTAAATCACTTAACGACACGCTTAACAAAATAACTTAAGAGTTGTCAGCTTTTCGCCCACAATAGAAAAACACATTCGCAACCCACTAACTCTTTCCTACAGTATGCTTGGAAAGAGTTAGCAACTGGCATGTTCTTTGTTTTTCTTTCGCTCCCAGCCTAGTGAGGACACGATGATTATAAAGACCTAATATTGCAGAAATAATAAAAAAAATATTTACTAAGTATAAACTATTTCTTTATTCTTTACTATACACACAAATACAATATAAAAATTACACAAGAAAGGACAAGAGGGCCGTCTGGTTCGCGACCACCCTCCTACCGAAGTCCGACGCCAAACAGCTTGCTGTGTTCCGTCGGTGCGTGGGAGTACCAGTGCCTTTATAGGCATTTTCTGGGTTAACTCGCTCCATCGTCGACCTCATCTTTGACCTTATGGTCAAGATTGAGGTCAAGAGTTAACCCATCTTATAATAATAATAAAAAAACATGTACAACGGCGAGCTTAAGTCAAGCAATGAATTTTCTTCCAGCTAAACTATCGGTAGAGAATCAGTCAATTTCAGTTAGAGATCACTTGCTGAGTATTTTTTTTTTATGAAATCAGTAATCTGGATAACTTAAAAGTTAAAATTGGTACTTCAGCAAAATCTTTTAAAGTTGGTAAAAAAATAATTGAGATGGACTGAAGGTTTCAAAATGATTTTAAAAAAAGATATTCAGCGTTACGAAACATACGAAAACATAGCACTTAATAGGGCATTCTTACCATTGATGCGCGTTTAAAGTTATCCTCAGTACCAGTTCGATCGACCATAACGCACGTGAGAGTTCAAACTTATACAAATGAGCTAGGTTCCTCTGATAGAAAGGAGGTCAGATGGCAATCAGTACGAGTACCTAATTAGTCAAATCCAGGGTCTGGGTCAGAGTATAGCGAACGCCACACGTGCTAGAAGGCAGTATAATTTTTTACTTTTGACAGGTTTTATTTCCTACAACAGATTATCCAAAAGACTTGTATTCTTGATTTGATTATTATCTGAGATTATAATAGATGTTGTGTTGTGGCGAGTATATATCAAACTAATTTCTGAGTTTTTAAACGCCTTTATTGTGTTCTATAAAGAGATAAATTTTCCATTTCTTTTTCTTTTTTTTGATAAATTTGATACAAGCAAAATGCGAAATGTATAATTCCATGTCCGATAAACACTTTGATGATCTTTAATTTAATAAGAATAGAATCTTAAATAATTTCTTACTAGGAACACCTAGTAACCAACATAGGCTACCTTTTGTCACAAATGAAGTCGCGAGCCACAAATCAAAATTCTAACAATACAAGAAACCGTGGGAATCAATTACTCAGCTGTCGGATTACAATACAAATGACTACTTGTAATCAACAATAATATAAATCCCTAAGTTTCTTCTACCTTTTCCTCACGGGGGAAGACTACAGAAACCAACATACAGCTAATGTAAAATATTTCTGACAGTCGGGTAAAAATACTGTAATATTTTTCAAGTTAAAGAATTTACCCGCAAAAATAAATCGTTTTGAGTTAAAAGTTTATAGAAAGACATATATGTAGTTATTTTGTTTTTGTATTTTAAAACTAGGTTTTTGTTTGGCACCCGAATGGTTCTCGCATAAAATTCTTGGTAACCGTTGTAATCCGGTCGCCGCGATACAAGCCGTGCTTAGTGCGGCGACCACAGTTTTTCCTTATACCCTCAAGTTGTAATTTTACTGTAATAATTTGATATTATAATGTAACAGTCGCATTAGGTCGAAAGCTTACCTGTTCTGGAAAAGATGCATGCAGCGCACTGTGGAAGTGTGGCCGGCGAGGACCTTAAGGCATTGCCCAGTCTTGGCGTTCCAGACACGAAGGGTACGGTCTGTGGACCCGCTGATCACAAGGTCACCTACCATCTGCGACGACCATACTCCGCCAGAGTGACCCACTAGGGTACGGAGACACTGGAAATGTAAATTGTGTATGTTTGAAATGTTGTGAAGATATCGATAACACTTCCAAATACTTAGTCAACTAAAAAATAAGCCCACTCGTGGACTTCAATCGCGCAAATTTTTGATGTGTTTCACAATCTAACTTCATATTTTTATTGTTTTTAATTACAAATTGAGTTTAAACTAAACTCTATTACAAAAAATTACTTTGTACAATATTATCGTATGAGGTTTGTGTTGGTTCAAACATAGTGCGATCCGGGACAAACTTTATAGTGCGGACAAACTTTATTCCAGTTACCTTTTTTAATTTTTCACATTTTAAAATCTGTCAACTAGTTCATTCAGTTTCATATTATTGGCATTGTTTAAAATCCGTAGTCAATGATGTTAAACAATTACAATCTTATAATATAAAACATCGTGGATTATTACAAACGTCCTAGGTGTTACCGATTGATTACAGTCGCTTTAACCAAGTCAGAGGGAATTTGGCGGTTTGAAACCTCTGACACCAGGGTTAGTCAGCTCACCACACACTTGAGTATACTTACACGATAAGAAGATTACAAACGTCAGCTGTTAATAACAACTTTTCTACCCTTACGACACAAATTACTATTCCAGTAGACTCGAATAAAGGTCTTAACCCTTGTGACGTAAATGACGCAATCTTCTTTATACAGTGTGAATCTCCATCATGTGCACATATTAAAATAGGTGAAACTAGACTAAATTTGGTCGACAAAAAAATATATAATAAAAATTTTAAATTTTTTTTTTGGGTTTTATGCCATTTTGTTTTTTTTTTTGGTATTGTACACCTTATGTAAATAAATCGCTATAACTTTTGAAATACGAAGGCTATCGTGTTCAAACAAAAATTAAAATAATGGCCAATAATAGGGCGTATTGGCTCATAAGAAAAACAATAACAAAAAGTCATCTTTCTATGGAAAAAAAAACTTGCGAAAAAACCAATTTTTTTTGCAAAAATTTCAGTAATCGTCAATTTTCTCGAAATAATGTAACATTATTATTTTAATATTATTATTTAATATGATTCTACATCGTATTAGCTTTCAAACACTAAAAAAACCACCACTCTAACTCAAGTATAAAGTTTTCTACAAACGCTTAAACAAAGGTACTTCTTCAAGGTGTCGATAATAAAAATCAATTTAAATAACAAATAAGTACAGTTTTTAATAATTGAAGCTACAATGAGTTTTCAAGAAATTTTTTATTAGCAATTACAGTACTTATTAATTGAAATTACGATAAAAGATTTTCAAAATGATCACCCCTTTGTTGTAAACATAACGTCGCCCGAAGTATTATTTGTTGTGTTGCTCTCTGGATCATTTCGGGGTTGTTTTTTATTTCCATGGCACAGTTTTCCATCCTTCGGATAAGATCAGCCTCGCTATTGATGGGGGTACTGTATACACGTTGTTTCATAGTCCCCCATAAAAAATAATCTAGGGGCGTCATGGCGGGGAAGCGCGCAGGCCATCCCACTGGCCCTTGTCGGCCGACCCAGCGATTAGTGTAATTATTGTCAAGGTAATGTCTGACCGCTCTAGAATAATGTGCGGGGCATCCATCCATTTGCAAATACATTTCTCTGCGTACAGCAAGTGGTACATCTTCCAAAAGGAGAGGAAGTTCGTCTCTTAACAGCTCCAAAAATCTTTCGCCATTTAAAGTTCTTGGCAGTATAACTGGCCCAACTAAAATTGCTTGGAATTACAATGCTTGGAATAACAATTTGCGATGGCTGGTTTGGGAAGTTATCTTGATCTGTTTCTGATCTTACGGGAAAGTGGTGATTTAAAAAATTTCGATTTGTTATGTGACACCATAGTTTCAAAAATTCCATTCGAAATATCAGAAGGCGACCGTCTTAAGGTTAAGGAATTCTCGCGAGAATTCTCTAGGCGCGTGTGTAAAAAATGGAGTGAAGCAAGCAGAAATTTCAAAACATTTATGGCACGTGACGTCAACCGCCAATGGTTGGAAAGTGAGATTAAATGGCCTTCGTTTGATACGTGTGATCATAATCCTTTGAGGCCTTCCACGGCACATGAAATCAAAGAGAATGAAGCAAGTCCAATTCCTTCAACTTCAACAGTGCAGACCGCAGAAGCAGGTACTTCAACCAAACGGAGTATAAGGGTACCCTTTTCGGATTTGAGCAATAAACAAAAGAAAAGACGCTCTGGTTCTATTATTGAAGAGAATACTGAAGAGGAACTGCAGTATTATTTTACTTCGATGTTGAAAGAAAATGGAAAGTCTGACTTGGCAAAGATTATAGGTCACCTTTGCAACAATCTCGAAATTTAGCCCGATATAACGAAACTCTTCTTCAAGCAAAATACTACCACAGAAAACCGAATTTCAGATGATAAATCGTTGGGGCTCAGTACATCTCTTGGCCTGTCCAAATGGAAGTATTTGACTTTGAGAAGCCTGTTACGTGAAGAGAGTTCTACTTTACTTCCATCTTATCAGCGGCTTTTACTGGCCAGAAAAAGATGTTACCCTTCTGAAGAGTATGTGGAAGTAACAGAAGCAGGAGCACAAATAAAATTACAAGGTCTTGTAGACCATACAGCTCAAAGAATTCTGCAAGGCTTGGGGCCCGTCACTAGTTCAGATAATACACCACTGAAGTTGATTTGGAAGTGGGGTCTCGATGGATCATCATCACAAAGCTATTACAAACAAAAGTCTTTAGATCCGGAACTTAAAGATTCCTCTGTTGTGATGACCAGCGCAGTACCTCTTCGACTAGTTGACGGTGGAAACTTGATTATCTGGCAAAATCCCAATCCGTGTTCTACCTTTTACTGTAGACCAGTAAAATTTACATTTATTCAGGAATCTGCAGACTATATTAATGGTGAACATTCGATAATGGAGCAAAAAATTTCTGGGCTGATACCCACCCGTTGTGAAGATGTGGAGATTGCTCATGAAATGCACATGACCATGATCGACGGAAAAGTGGCAAACATTATTGCTGATGTGCCCTCAGCAGCCACATGCCCTATATGTTTAGCTAAGCCAAGTGATATGAATAATTTAGATCTATTGACCACAAAACCCATTCGAGATGATATGTACAGATACGGAATTTCATCCCTCCACATGAAAATAAGATGCATGGAGTGCTTGCTTCATATTTCTTATAACATGAACTTCCAACGCTGGAGTGCTCGTGGTGAACATAAGATATTGAAGGAGACTAAGAGAGCAGAGAACCGACAACAGTTTCGAGAGGAGATCGGTGTACTGATAGACATTGTTAAGCAGGTGAGTTTTCTACGCAATTGATAATATTTTATACATTAAATTATCACGTGTTATGGGTTAAGTATCACTTGATATATAATGGCTTGGTGTGATAGGTACTAATTGATGTGTCTTGTTCAGGGCTTTGGAACCACGAATGATGGGAATACGGCAAGGCGTTTCTTCAATGACTATAAGAAGTCTTCCAGAATAACAGGCATTGATGAAAATTTGATGTTGAGATTTGCTGTAATTTTGCAAGTAATAGCTTCAGAAAGCAAAATTAACATTGAAAAGTTTCAAAGCTACTGCAAAGAAACAGCTGAATTATATGTACATCTTTATCCATGGTACTATATGCCTATGAGTGTACATAAACTTCTGATACATGGACCAGAAATATGCAAACATTTTGGTGCTTTACCGATTGGTGAGTAAAATCGAATGAACTAAGTTACCAATATTAAATAAATAATAACTATCTAAACAGTTTATATTATGTGTTACAACTTTTCTACAGGAACTTTATCAGAAGAAGCTTCAGAGTCGCGCAACAAGGACTTCAGGCATGTACGAGAGAGAAACTCTAGAAAGATTGGGAGGGTCTCAACCAATGAAGACATCTTGCATGGACTATTAATAAGCTCCGATCCCTTCCTGTCCCGTATTAGGCCCAAGTTTTCTAGGAAGACTGACCAGACTCTGTTTCCTGAAGCTCTTTCGTTGCTCCATTCCGATAGTTCTGAATCATGTTTTGAAGAGCAAGAAGATTTTTCCGTGGAATCAGAACACATTTTTGATCCCTTATCATAATACAATGAAAACTGCTCTTTTCAGGGCAATCCTAAAACAGCCCTTTTCAGGGCTAACTCCAAAACAGCCCTTTTCAGGGCTAACCCTAAAACAGCCATTTTCAGGGCTAACAGCTGTTCAAGAGTTTCTGAAAGGTTTTAAATGTCGTTCAATAAAATAATATTCATAGCTTGTTATATAAAACCAGTATGTTCAAAATTAAACTTTTGTTATTTTGAAAATGCTGGTTTTAAGTAATGGTTATAAATGCAATACATATTTTAGTAATGTACATGTAATATAAACAATGTACAACCACTTAGAGACCGTTAAAGGGACCAAAAGAATAAATCATTTCTCTTAGGCACTTCGCACTTGGGTTGTAAGCGTAGGCGTATAGTATTACACGCGTACGACGAGTGCAATACAAGAGCGTACATGTTCAAACAAGTCCGCACAAAACTTGCCGGTGATATGCTAACGATCCGTGTGCGAAGGGCCTTAATTGTGTTTTTTTTAATAAGCGAGTATTTTTGTTGCGTATCTTTTTTTTATTGTTCCAAAACGGATTAAAAGAACTTTCGAGATATTATATATATATATATATATCATACAGCCTGGCAAGAAAGTCCTGAAACAGAACTAAAAAATATTATAACTGGTAACTTTATTTCTGTCAGTTATCAATCACGTCAAGTAGGTACGTATTGTGTCATTTCTTTTACAAGATAATAGTAAATTGTGTTTTTTTTCTATTTTATTGTGTTATTGTGGTGATTTCGGTGACCAATTGTGCTCAAAATGAGCAGGGGTTTAATTCGGAGCTCTGCTAGAGGAATCATCTATAAAGTTTATTTAAAATGTTTAGAAGAATTCGAAGCAGGACAACATTTATCCGAATTCAACGATGTTCATTGTTCATGGAAGAACTGCTGATATGACTGGTAAAATGTGGTTTTATTTATGTAATTATATATAATTTGTGTGATTCAACTTGCATAGCTAAAATAAACCGCTCATAGAATGACTGTTTACATTTGAAATTAACACCCACAAATTTGAGGTTTTGTTTACAAATACAGTAACAAAGGAGCGCGTTCGAACAATTTTGATCTTTTTTTTGTTGATATGGCATAAATTGGAGAAATTCACGCCAACACGTAATGAAAATAGAGAGGGATTATTACCAAAGGGGAAAAACTCTGTATGACGATATTGAAAGAATGACGATATTGAACCTCCAAGATGAAAGGATTATTACCAAAGGGGAAAAACTCTGTATGACGATATTGAAAGAATGACGATATTGAACCTCCAAGATGAAAGCAGCCGTAGTGAAACAGACGAAAATAACCAGCAGACTATTAGAGAAGGATCACGCCAAGATGAAGACGTTGATGAAGACTTTTCTAGCGTAGAATATTTAGATGAAAGCATTTTCGATTCCGAATAGAAAGAGGATACGGGCATTGCGAAACACAAAATTGCCTCACAAAATGTTGGATCAGTTAACATCAAGGTACTTTGATTTTTATATAGTAATAATTAACAACTATCGAAAAATAGTGATAGGCACAATGTGAATACTAGGACCAAGCATAAACTGGATGTACAATCGTCTCCACAAGGTCATGAACTCTTTTATGAGTCAATGTATACGTTTCAATAATAGAATTCCCATGTATATTCAAAACCATTTGTACCAATAATAAGATTTCCATGGACAAAAAGACAATAATTAAACAAAAACTTTGCAAAAAGGGCTATTACAAAATGTCTGATTATCTATCAGACAAGCAGCCATGGGAATAAACTGCTCAGCTCTAAAATTATTTCACATTTAGTTAATTAGAAAAAAAAATGGAATGAGATTAAAAAGAGCACCCTAGGAGTTTCTTGCCTAATCTTCTGTGGGGAATAATACATCTTTGGGAGTAGGCGTAGAGCCAATACAGTCAAAAGAACGAATATTTATGTATGTATTTAAATCCTTTAATGTAACTTCCTGAATAAACGAATATGTTTGTATGTATTTAATGTAACTTTAACTAATTTTAAGTAACATTCTGAATATTCTTTAAAATTAAACTATTTTGATTTTGAATTAAAAATGTATAATATATAGTAAATCAAACAAAACATTTTTTTATTGAAAATAATTACGTTGCAATCCATTCAAAAGTTTTATTAATTATTTTACTTTACCCTTCATACCTTGAACCTACTGGCAGAGTCATCGCGAAATATGAAAATATGTTTTTGACACCTTTCAAAAGAATTATGATGAATATGATGTATAGCATAATTATAATGGTTTTCCCGTAATTAAGTAATATTTCACAAAATCGGCTAATAGTAATAGATAAAAAATTGTATATAAGTCAAAGTATCAAAACCGTTATTGTCGCAGTATATAGGGTGGCCACTAGGTACGATAGTGGCGCCGCCATTATTTTCACAACTTTCTTGCCAGGCTGTAAAAATGCCATTTTTATAATAAATCAATAAAAAATATATAAAAAAATATAAAAAAATCATCGTTTATATCACACATATGATACTTGAAAACACTGAGGGCAAAATTAAGGATCACAAATATTCAAAAAAAAGTGACATAAAACAAATACTTTTCGAAAAAAATAAAAAACAAAACGTATTTTTGACGTCCCTTATCTCGTGAGGCCGCAAGTGACCGCACGAGTTATAATTTTTTTTGGGTTCACTGTTACTTATACTAACACGTGATAAAAACCAAACACGCGCCAATTGGCACCAACTCGCAAAAAAAATTAAAAACTATTTCTCTCCATACAAAAAAAACTTAACATTTTTTTTTCTCAAAAACTATCAACTTTAGAGATTTTTACAAAAGAACATAATGTTCTTATATCTTCAAAATGTATACCAGAAAAAAAATCAGACCGAAATTCCGACTTAAGGCCCAACGTCCACTTTTTTTTACATCGGGACCACTGTGCGCCGTGCTCCGCTCCCCCGAACACAAAATCAGGGTTTTTTTTTACCTGAGTTTTATTGTGCGCACGTCTGTCGCATCTGGATTACCCTTTTTTATACTCTCGTAGCAAACTTTGTGCTTAAGTTAGAGCGGTGATTTTTTTAGTGTTTGAAAGCTAATACGATGTAGAATCATATTAAATAATAATAATAAAATAATAATGTTACATAATTTCGAGAAAATTGACGATTATTGAAATTTTAGCAAAAAAAATTGGTTTTTTCGCAAGTTTTTTTTTTCCATAGAAAGATGACTTTTTGTTATTGTTTTTCTTATGAGCCAATACGCCCTGTTATTGGCCATTATTTTAATTTTTGTTTAAACACGATAGCCTTCGTATTTCAAAAGTTGTAGCGATTTATTTACATAAGGTGTACAATACCAAAAAAAAAATATTCAAAATAGCATAAAACCCAAAAAAATGTTTTTTTAATTTTTATTATATTTTTTTTGTCGACCAAATTTAGTCTAGTTTCACCTATTTTAATATGTGCACATGATGAAGATTCACACTGTATACAGAGTGGTCCAAATAGTGACGTTCAACATTTCTTTTTAGATTCCTCACCCGGGTGATTTGTTCCGCCCATGTGTGTTCCGCGATTTTTTGTAGTTTAGAAGATATGATTTTTTGAGCTTTCAAAAGCTGAGTAAGCTGAGGAATCACTGAAGTTTTTAAAATGAGTTTGAACTTATGAAACAGCCATTTAGTATTTTTAAGAGATTTTTGAAAACTATCCTCCGTACATCGCAAACCAAAAATTTTCAGTTTTGACAGTTTTTTTGATAACTTGTAATAAAGACTGTGGCATGATTAATTTATCACATGAAAGGGTGACTCAAGGTGACCATGCTGCAACCAAAAAGTTTTGGAAATTGTTACTGTTAAAGAAGTTATTAAAAAAGTTAATGGTGATACCAGTTGGTAATGAGCCAGACTTGTAATCGGAAGGTTGCGGGTTCAAATCCTGGTGCGGGCCTGTATCACCAAATATGTCTTTTCGGATTTATGTAAGAATTTCTAATTACCACTTGCTCAACGGTGAAGGAAAACATCGTGATGAAACCCGCCCGTCCAAGAAAATTTATTTTCGAAAGGCGAGCTGTCCACCAACCCGCATTGGGCCAGCGTGGTGGACTATGACCTAAATCCACTTCGTGTTTCGAAGAGAGGCCCTTGCCCCTCGGTGGGGATGTATATGGGCTAGTAAAGTTATGATTTTTTTAAGTAGCGCTGGTAGACAATTCAAAAAAACTCTTTCAAAAATCATAACTTCTAAACTAAAAAAAAAATCGCAGTATATATGGGGTATTTTCGGATTCACCCAGGAGTAAGGAATCTAAAAAAGAAATTTTAAACGTCACTATTTGGACCACTCTGTATAAAACTAAGTCGGGTTTGTTCGAACACTTATAACTCAAGAACGGCTGGACCGATTTTGATAAATTTGGTATGGGGGTCGCTGACACCCTGGATTAACACATAGGCTACATAATTTTCCCAAATTCCCACGGGAACGAAGTCCCGGGCGGTAAGCTAGTATGTCATAAAAGAAAGTCAGAAATGAGCGAAATATAAGAAAAACTCACCTTTCCAGTGACGGCTGACCAAACTTTTAGGGTTGTATCATCGCTGCCGCTCAGTATGCGGTTACCGTAGAACTGGAGGCAAGTGATGACGTGGTCATCGTGGCCGCGCATCACGATGGGGTGGTGAACCGGCTTGTGGAGCCAGTTGTTCTCAATCAGGTACTGGCGCATGTAGGCGGCCTTCCATGGGCTGGCACAGCGTGGCAAGGATCGCGGCATCTTCTTCAAAGTTTTTATGCCAATGCGGCGGCATTGTTCTTTCCACAGTAGATTATCGTCCGCCAAGAATCTGGAATGGTAAGTTATTATTAACAAACTAGCTTTCAGCCCGCGACTTTTTCTTGTGGAAAAGTATCCTATATCACTGTCACACATCACTGTACAAAAAATCAGGAAGGTCAAATCAAAAACAACACACACAATCGAAAGTCTACAATAAGTTTATTCCCTAGAGTTAGACAGAAACGCCGAGATCCGAGAGCAAACATCTGCTTTTTACACAAGTATTTGCCCCGACCGGGAATCGAACATCGAAGCCGTCAATGCAGAGGCATTAATAACCACTGAACCAAACCGGTCGACAAACCTAACGTTACTCTTGTGTGTGAAACTCCTGACCCATCCGGTATCCAGCGATACTTTTTATAGAATCTGGCCGAATACTGACAGGTTAGCTCATCTGAGCTTATGTATGTATGTATGTACTGATAGGGTACCTACAAAAAAAAATCGAGTGATGATGACAAGCAGGTTATTCTGTAAGTAGGTAGTTCTAAAAAGTTCGACATTGTACCCCCAAAATATCTTCAATATGGTTCTGAAATGAGGATTGAGGGTACATCATATTTGTTTATTTACCGTCAAAATATCTTAACGTAATTTGTTTGCTTTTTTATGTTAATATTTTTCTTCCTACCTTTTTACATATAAATTGTGTTTTGTGGTTTAATGAACAAAAAAAATATATTTTCTTTTTTTTGTATATGGGTCTGAAATGAGGGTACATCATATTTGTTTATTTACCGTCAAAATATCTTAACGTAATTTGTTTGCTTTTTTATGTTAATATTTTTCTTCCTACCCTTTTACATATAAATTGTGTTTTGTGGTTTAATGAACAAAAAAAATGTATTTTCATTTTTTTGTATTTGTTTTGAATAAAAAAGTTAACTATCTTAGACTCTTCTCCTCGCATGCATAAAGAAAGAAAGTATTGCAGATGTTTAGGCAGTTTCATGACTAGAAGAGATGTGCAAAGTACAGTTCACCACATACTTAAGAAGAAAGAATGTTGTTTTCAATAGGTAGGTTCGAGTATAACTCAAAATGGCTTTTTTTTACCAGCCCATATACGTCCCCACCGAGGGGCACGGGCCTCCCTTCGAAACACGAAGGGGATGAAGGGTATTCCAAAGTTTATCCATTACTAGAAAAAAAACGTAAAAAAGAAAGACTCTTATTGTATGAACGATGCATCTCATGATTTGGTAGATAACTCTCGCTCGGGCTTCCCTTATATGACTAGTGAAATAATTCAATCTTCACCACTGTTAGCCTATCACGGTCTTCCATGGCAAACTGATGTGCCGTGGTGTAGGTGTGTCACGGAAAAATGACCGGCTTTTGGAGTGGGCGGGCGCTGTCCGGCGGTAGCCAAAAATTAAGGAACAGCGGTAGCGTTCACACATTTTCTATTTTGTGGAACACTGGAGTACCAGTAAAATTACTTAATTTTTACGACCAATCTAGTTTCATTTATTCAAATTACTATCATATACTTTAATAAGTGGTTAGTGATTGCTTTTGGGTCAGGGTGTCTGTGTGCCAAGGGCTTCCTGACACATGGGAAACCTCAGTATGGGCCTTTGAGTGTGTGGCATTTAATATGTTTGCTCTAAAACTGTCTGGATTTAATTTTGTTAGCTTTAATGAGCCCCTCATCAAAAATCTATACATATTATAAAGAGGAAAGATGATTGTTTGTTTGTTTGTTTGCATCGAATAGGCTCCGAAATACTGGATCGATTTGAAAAATTCTTTCACCGTTAGAATCCTACATTATTCGGGATGGACATAGGGTACATGATTTTCCCGAATTCCCACGGGAACGAAGTCCTGCGCGGGAAGCTAGTAACAAATAAATAAAAATCGCTAATATCGTCTAATATTTAACAAAATTTTTAGGAGGTATTCTGAAAAAAAATTTAAATACTATATCTAACAAGGTGCGTTTTTTCTACAGAAATCATTTATTTTAACAACACAATAAAGGTGAGTTAAAACAAAAACCATAAACGATATTGAAGAATTTTTTAATGAAATGTTGTTTTTACAGACATAACATTTTTGTAACAAAATCAAAATGGTTTGGTATGAAGAAATAGTCTTTCAAAATGTAATTCTAAGCAACATGTAGTCTTGATCAGAATGGATTTTTTTTACCAATTATTTTACGTAATAAAGTCGAACTCATCGAGAGTCGAGGCTTTTCCACCTTTACACTAATGACTATATAAGTATACTATTGCTAAAGTACAAAGAAGTATCATTCTCGTATCAAATGGCAATCTGTGATCTCTACAAGGTCCAATGCAATAAAGCGCGAAATGTATGTATGTACATAACATACATGTACTGTTTATTCCGTCAAGATGCAAAAGATTATGCAAAATATGATGCAAGATATTAACAAAATGGGCGTTTTATCATTTCACTTCAAAGATGAAACAAATAACAAAAAGTATTTTAAAAAATCTAAAAAAAGATACATAAATTATGTAAGACATTAAAAAAAAAGCTAATAAAAAAAAATTATTTATAGTTTATACTATTAAATAATATGATAAAAAAATAGTTAATTATACCTCCAGTAACGGCAGGTTTGCGCGGCTCGCAACAGATCTTTGGGCTGCAGATACCCCAGAACAGTGAGAGCAAGCTCCTTTGGCAGCAAGGAAATGAAGTCGCGTTGGAACAGCGGCTCGATTGCCTTCATCATGTGACGCACTTGGCTGGCATCGCAGCGACGAATCAGCGAATCAATGGCAAAGATCTTCTCGCTATTAGTCCAAGACTGGAATCTGTTCGACAGAATTAGATAACATTAATTAGTTATAATAATATGTATGTTAATATTTATAGCAAAAGTTGCCTACCACACACTGCTTGGTTTTACTCAGTAAGCATAACCATTGAAATGAAGACGAAAGTTTCAAAAAATACATTTACTTTTTGTTTTCACCCAAAACATAGTTTTACCTAACTATGATTGTAGGATTATATAAGTAAGTGTGCCGCTTGCGTACTCGACTTGGAGCGAAAAAACAACCGAATGTGGCAATAAAAAACAATATAGTCTCACCACAATTTCTGTAAAATGGCAAAAATTCGAACAAATGAAATGACAACTTAATGCCATGTGTTGTAATACGGTTAATGCCATAGCAACTGTTAAGTGCTCCATTGTGTTTTATTGTGATAACCCAAGTTTTAAGAGTTAAATATGCCCGGAATAATATTCTATAGGTGAATTTCATACTTGGAAGAACTTCAGCATAAGGCTTTATTAGTTCCATTTAATCAATATAACAAACCCGCAGCAACAGGTTAGTGCTGTCAATTTTGATTACACAAATTATCAAATGTTAAGCTTATCAAGTATAAAATTAAGTTTAGTACTCGATTCTACATGTTAACAAAGTGTAAACAACATATCAACTTTGTTTCAAGTGTGGTCGAAGGGAAAAATATTGATATAGTTAAAGAATGCACAAAAGTGCATTCTTCTGCGGCACAAAAAGTGTGTCGCTTGCGTACTCGACTTGGAGCAAAAAAACAACCGACTGTGCCAGCCGCCAACTCTTTCTAGGTGTACTGAAAAGGCAGGAGGTGGGACGCGAGGGTTTTGTTTTAATTTGGGCAAAAGGCTGATAGCAAAAAAAAATGATTTCATTTATAACCCTCAACGTATGGTCCCCCAGCCTGGATCTAATTTCGTCAATAATTTCTTCTCGGGTGCTTAATCCTAAAATACTTCAGCGTGTTGTATAATGAAGAGTGAATGTCAGCTGCAATTCCGGGATGGGTTAAGTTGAAAAAAGTATATTAATTCCTATCCCGATTGAGAACTTATCAAATCTTAGCTAACCCAATGTATTAAATAAAAACATCAGCTAACTATAAAATTAACAAATAATACTCACTTATTGAGCCATTGTTTGAGTTCAGGGGGCGGCTGCACATTTGTCGGCGATGCATTCCCCATGTTTTGTGTCCAGCTGGGTTCTACATTCGGAACAGCTACGTTTGAGCTGTCAGGGCAAAACTTCTTTGAAGGAGGTTGGGGTGGCTCATATCGTCTTTTTCTCTGTAAAATTCACAATATAATGTTAAAAACAGAATAATAGCAAAATAAAAAAGTTATTTCTAGTAAAAACAACAATAATTTACCCATAGTCTCTCATCAGTTTCTGGCTCATCATCATCGTCGTCGTCGTCCTGAAACATCAAAATCCAAGTTTTAAAAAAAGCTTTAAACAAACTCAACTTTTCATCTGAGGATTTAAAACCTTTAATAATCGCATATTGGGCGACTTTAAATTTAAGACCATGTTCTTTGGAGGAACAACTTTCCTCCAAAGAACAAGGTCGAAAAAAAAAAAAACAATTGCCACTCCATACAACTTGAGCGATTAGTTAGTATGAAAAATCAAAACATTTTTTAAAGATTTTCATTATGGAGAAAAAAATTCAGTTTCATGGGTAATCGACGATCATAAACTTGCTAAAGTGGGTAGAGGACACCAAAAACACCAATGTTATCATCATGTAACATGTTATCATTCTGAAACATGATCGCTTTATGTAACATGATTGCTCACCTCATGGGAAGATAGGCAAGTGCAGCATGTTTCGTCATTTGCAGAATCTTCCGAGTCATCTTCATCTCCGTCACAATACTGCATGTAGCCCTGTAAAAAAGAGACAACTGCTTTAATGAAAAATTATTTAATTCTTTTTAATAATTTTTTAATGTATCATACAACACCAAAACATAATTTTATAAACATGTCTCACCGATGACTTAGAGCTGCCCGGTTCATTTCTCTTGCCACTCCCATCAAGACCAAGCAATTTTTCAGCATTTGATGTTGATGCTACACTAAACTCCTTAGTGCTGTCTGAACTTGTGCTGGCAATACTGGATGCATTAGAGCTTGTCCTCCCCGAAGGTCCACTGATGCTGTCCAAATCACAATTCTCAGAACTTTCATTGTCACATGAACTTGAACCCATATCATCTCCTTTGTATAACTTCCCTTTTGGGAAATCTTTCCTCTCTTGAGTGCCACTACTCAATAGCTTCTGCATAAAATCAGGTTTGTAAACTTCTTCTTTCCTTGGAACTTCATCAATGTATTTTCTTGTATGAATCATATTCTTGATCGTTGTATTACTATCATCACATTCTTCAGTTTTGCTGCAGCCAGGCATATTGAATTCATGTGCCATTAAATGAGCCAAAGATGAAATAGTCTCAGAACTTGATGCAAGGCTCGAATTGGCACTGGACAGGTTACCAGAGTAGTGAGCAGTAGGATCAATCTTGCCTTCCACTATCATGCCCGAGCAATGCTTTATTATGCGATTTTCTTCTTCAAAGTCTTCTCGCTCTATGTCATCAATTTGGTGCCTATTATTATTCTGCACATTCTCATCCTTTACATTACTCATGCCACTATCAGTCTTAATTTTTGCATTGCTTACATTTACATAAGAAAGCCTATTTGGCTCTTGAAACATCTCACATTCATGTGAGCATGGTGGATCCATGGTGACCTGTGTTTGCTAAAATAAAAAGATCCTTACTAATTTTACAAATGTGAATGTAAGTTTGTTTGTTACGCTTTCACGCCTAAACTACTGGACCAATTTTGATGAAATTTGGTATAGAGATATTTTAGACCTTGAGGAATGCTATATGCAAAATTTTATCCCACAGCTGGGCACGGCATAACCTGTAGTCCACGCGGGCGGAGCCGCGAGCAAAAAGCTAGTAGTATATAAATCTTTAATTATTTCATTAGGTAGGTGTTTAAAAAATAATTACTACTTACTGCAACTTTCTTTATTGGTATCAGTGCATATGTATATGTTTCTGTGAGCCTGTACCTATAACAAGCAAGAAAAAATTGTGGCTAAGACAGAGTGACATTGCTAAATAAAATATTCTTCATTGTTGTAAGTAATTATAACAGGTGCTAAGTGTTGCTTATCATACCATAGTACATGATTTTTAATATTCAGATTTTTAGAATAGCATTGTTTAGTAATTTACTTGTAAAAGGTTTGTATGTACATAAACACACAGTCACAGCCAGAAAGTTGTTATCACTTATCACCTTAAGAAGCAAAGAAGCACACACGGATTTGTGCCAATCATAATGTAAATTCAATTCTTGACAACCATGGCAACAAAAAACAACATAGTCTCACCACAATTTCTGTAAAATGGCAAAAATTCGAACTAATGAAATGACAACTTAATGCCATGTGTTGTAATATGGTTAATGCCATAGCAACTGTTGTAATATGGTTAGTGCTCCATTGTGTTTATTGTGATAATCTGAGTTTTAAGAGTTAAATATGCCCGGAATAATATTCTATAGGTGAATTTCATACTTGGAAGAACTTCAGCATAAGGCTTTATTAATTCCATTTAATCAATATAACAAACCCGTAGCAACAGGTTAGTGTTGTCAATTTTGATTACACAAATTATCAAATGTAAAGCTTATTAAGTATAAAATTAAGTTAAGTACTCGATTCTACATGTTAACCAAGTGTAAACAACATATCAACTTTTGTTTCAAGTGTGGTCGAAGGGAATAATATTGATATAGTAAAAGAAGAATAAGAAACACAAAAAGCTGGTACTGGATTTTATATACCTGGCAAGAGGAGCTTTGTTCAAGGATTTAAATTTATATATAAACAAATAAAAGTAGTTATGGTTACTTTTTTACACTTCCTGACTGAGTGTCCAATGTATACACTGGTAAGATGGGAGACAATAGGCATGGATGAGGTAAAAGTAGAACAAATACAGAAGCAGGGTTCGAAATTATCAAGATAATTACGCTTCTTGGTAATTATCACCAGTGTAAGAAATTCATTTTTTATATTGGTTCATAACAAATTGTAACAAAACATAAAAAAATATATAAAAAAATGTAATTTTTTTATTTAATATCGAACACAAATCAAGTAATCAACATGAATCAAATGTATATTAAGTTAAAATCAGTTTCCGTCAGATCAAACATCCTTCTAACTACTTATCTTACTTAGGTAATGCAAGAGTTTGTGAGTGTTGTTGTATGGATGTTTTTTACTCTTTCACACAAAAACTACTGAATGGATTTTAATTAAACTATACAATAATACAGCTTATGCATGAGAGTAACACATAGGCAACAAATTTTTCGGAACTAACGAAGTCCCGGGCAGAAAGCTAGTCGTAAATAAATTAACTTAAATTGACCAAAGAAGCCAAAGGAATATCTTCATCCAATGATGATTCCATTTCCATTGGCTTTGTTGCTTGTTATTATCAATCGATAATTATCCATCTATTATTATCACGATAATTATCAGTGATAATTATCCTTTCGAACCCTGTACAGAAGATTAGCATAAAGGAAATAATTGGGTTTGCAAAAGCTTCTGGGAGGTTTAAAGAGGTGGAAATGTTAGTGCAGAGGTAAAACTCATGCGCTGTTATGGGGAATTGGGTGAAATGGTCCCAAATAAGTGGACTGATTACCCGTACTGTGCCGGGTGTCCCCTCTATAGATAGATATGGTGACTTTTTACTCTATTCATAATAAGAAAATGTTAAATGTTATATGCATACTTATTATCTATTACAATCTTTATTGTTTTTTCTCTTATGGTTTTTCACCCATATTGCACTACCATATGTATAAGTATATAGGCTGTACGCATACAAACACAATGGCCCAATTAAGAGGCTTATGGGTCTTAGTGCGGAACATGCCCGTTAAACATAACATGGGCTGTATGCATGTATATTGTATAGTAGGTACTGTGGTATGCAGACCTTCATGGAGGATCTCGCATAACGCAACTCCTTTCTCAATCGGTCATTTCGACGAAGATTATTCGAATGTCATTTTAAAAGGTTTGAAATGGTATTCGATGTCAGCATTCGAAATGATTGAAGAGCTCGCGAAGTAATTTCATGTATGCGATCATAGGCGTGCTAATAGTACTTTTACAGGTGTACCTACATTATAATATGAATTGTAAGTGATTAAATAAATAAGTGTAATAGAAATTGAATAGAAGTGCCTGTTTGTTATTCGTAAATATACACCTCGCAGAAGAGGTGTTATAGTACCATCAAAATGCTAGCCTACAAAAGGTACTAACCTTATTTCTTATGATAGTTTCACATAAGTAATTCAGTGTAAATAGGTGTTTTTCGAGACTCGTAATATGAACTATGACATGTTACAATAGATCTGGCAAAGTCGCAGTGACACGGGGGCCTGCGTACAAGCTTGACCCCAACCCTTCGAACTCTTTAAACTATGACATGTACTAGCAAGTACTTTATATTATAATCAATAGAAGTATATAACGTATTCTAAATACAATTCTTGTCGAAGTTTCTCTTGGCTCATTGCAGTTAATTAACAACACTGCAACAACGGTAACACCACCCATCATTTTACAGATATTATGGTAGTGAAAACTTTTATATTGGCAAACATAATAAATAAATACCTCACAGCATGTTAAAGAATTTTTTAAAAATGGTTAACTTTCTGGCCAGGACTGTACCTAGTTTTCCATTGTTCTCAAATGCATAGTTTGATATTTTTTGGCTGCAGTTATTAAGAAATTTACACCTAGGCACATAAATAATGGTTAATAATATTTAGTAACAAACATAACCCAGCTTACTGCAAGTGTAATCAAAAAATTATTAAGAAATACATATTTCAATCAAGATTTCTTCTAGTGATTTCACAACTGATGATGGAACATAACCTCAAAATTGCAGTTACAGAAAACAAATTACTTAGTTAGGTTACCTGGCTTCTGTTTTTGGCCTAAACTCTATGTACAGCACTAAATAAGATTGTTACTAGAAGTTTTAATTACATTTAATTGTTTATTTTCAGCTCACAGTGATCTGATAAGTACTTAGTAGGTATGTAGATATATGGGAACAGATTCACATCTGTTTTTTATTTTGTCAGCAATATTGATTAGCAAATGTGGCAAGGGGCTATTGTTTAGAAACAAGCAGTAGAATGACTTCTTAGTTATTAACTGTAGAAGAAACTAAGTGTAGCTAAGTAGACAATTGTGGTTAAATATTGAAGCAGTCATAATCAAGGCCAAATTAATCAATATGCTTGAACACTGTGTGCAGAATGCACCACTAAAATGAGCTACTTACACCTCCTATAAGAATAAAATTTAACGAAAACTATCATAACTGTTTAAAATTAACATTTTAGAAATACTTTTACGCGATTTTCACAAAATCACGTTTTTAGAAGCTCAAATAATAGCAGGAAGCACAATCACACATGTGTTAGGATTGCATATAAAAACTACTGGGTCTTAGAGGACTAGGATCGTGAGAATATTTTTTATGCAACGCCAGAGAATCACATGCACCCGTATGAGTAGGTACCTACAAAAAAACTACTACGTATTCTACACAAATTGTGGCCAAATTCACTGACCTTTCCATTTTTAAACGGTTTACACTTGCACCCAGTTGAAATATTGACCTGTATGTGCCGGGGCAGACTGAATGCGCAGAAACGCATAACGCATTCCCAGCTGAATAGCTCTGCCTGGGACTTCAAAGGATAGTAGAAAACAAAAAGTGGGATGAGAAACTAATTACATGCCCACGTACAAAGAAAATATTTATTAAAATTTACCTGTTCTACTACGATGTGGGTAATATCATCGGTTTTATTTGATTTTGGTCACAGAAACATACATAATTAAAATTACGGTTTCAAATAAAAAAATAACATGCAATGTGCACGATGTTCTGTAACATCGACTTCACAGATCAACCTTTTTTTTTTTTTTAATAATTATTTTCTGGCCTGGAAGCTAGTCCTTTTGGCCGTCACAGATCAACCATCCACCCAGTGTGACCACTTTTTTATCACCAGATCTACCAAAAATGTTTCTAAAATCTACCAAAATCTACTAGGCCCTGTTTTAAATTCTACTAAAATTCTACCAAAAATAATTAAAGTATTATAAAGCATTTTAAAGTAAAATAAAACAAAATTTTGTGTTTAATTTTCTTAATCATCTAATCTTCTTTTTTAATATTTTTTAATAGCTTTTTGTCATTTTTCATGATATTTATCATGGAGGCTTCAGGTTTTAAATGCGAACAATTTCCGGCATTCTTTATGCCTCCTTGGCATGCAAAATTGCATGCACATTTTTGTTGCAGAATCTGTTCCTATCTTCTGTTTTTATTCTGTTTATTGCTGAAAAAATGCGTTCACATTTAGCATTCGATACTGGAAGACAAAGCATTTGTTTCGTAAAACTGCTCACTTTTTCAACTTTGGGTTTCTTGTTAACGTAACATAGCTTACCGACTGAAGCCCAGAACTCTTCTACGGCGATTATAACATTTGAGCTGCTACTGGAGCATAATAAATCTACGACACTTGTGTCATGTTTAAGTTCCCTAAATTCATCGTCAATTAATTGAGTATCATTTTCTGGTATAATATTTGGGAATTTAGAAGCAACATTGATTAAACTCGTGAATTCGCCGTGCACAGCAGTTTGAGGATCCAAGAAGCTCAACATTTGGAAAATATCGTCATCAACTGGTAATCGTGCTTTTAGTTGCACACATAAAGTTCTCATAAATTCTTGACACTTTTGAAAACGTCTTGTTTGTGTTGCGGAGGTATTCTATCTTTTTGTGATTCTAAATGCTTGGCAAAATTAACCCCTAAATATAAATTATTCAGCGGTAAAAAATTAACGGAAGAGTTGGGATCAATATTTTTCAATGGCGTAGTTTTAACATATTGGCTTTTCATGTAGCAGCTTAAAATACTCATAAACATGCTTCGCATATCATTGTATAATCGATGAATAACAGGATAATCTGCTTGGTAAATTGTGTTGAACTTATTAGTTAACTGTGTTATGTAATCCACGAAATATAAATACAGTTTTAACTGCTCATCATTCAAAGCATTGTAAAGGAATTCTGCAGAAGCGTTAGAATTCCTCTCTCCTAAATATTGTCCCTGAAAATATAATTTCAAAGCCGACCATTGTCCTAAAATTCGGTTGACACAGCCATGAAGAGAAAGCCATCGTATATCGTAATGTCTCAGTAACTTATAGTGTTCAGTCTCTGTAAAATCTTGGAATTCAACAAATTCGCCCTGTCTCTTACTGCTTTGTGAAAAGTAATTGTATACTTCTTTAACTAGTTGCTCTAATTTTCGTGGCAGTAATTTGCAAGAATAGCTCACTGCTAAAGACGTAGAATGACAAACGCATTTTACGTAAACGCAGTATGGGTTTAATTCTTTCAATTTAGCAACAATTCCTGTACGCTCACCGAACATAACATTTAATGTGTCTGCCGCAAATCCAATCATATCACTCCATTTCAAATTACGCTTTTCAAAGACATCTTTAAGTGCATTCAATAAGTCTTGCGCTGTTTCTCCTTCTATGTTTATTATACCTAGCAATCTTGTCCTTACTCTAAGGTCATTTTCTGAATAATATTTAATTGCTATTGCAAGAACTTTTATTGTGCTGACATCAGTGCTTTCATCAATAATAATTGAAAATTTAGACGATCCAGATCTTAAATCTTCAAGCATTTTTTGTTCATATGGATCGCCTAAAGCATTGTAAGTTACACCGGCAGATTTCGTTCTCTTGCAAGAAAATTTCTTAGCTATTTCAGAGTCATGAAATGCCTGATTAATTATCTCGCTCATGTGGTCCATTATACGAAACGGTACATTATGCTCTACAAGGCAGGCAACAATCATTATTTCTGCCTTCTTGACTTCATCATCAAGAGATGTCTTCTTGAAGTATTTATCAATCTGTAAAAAAATGAATTTTTATTTTCTTAGATTTTATTGTAGTATCTACAAATTATGTTGATCGTTTATTTATGCACTCCCTATAAACAAATTTAAAATAAAAACTAACCTGAGAGGATCCAGAAAATCCAACCATGTTTTTATTGTGTTTCACTGTATTACCGAGCTCTTTGATTGATGCCAATCGAGGCAAAATTTTTGTGTTACAGGCTTTGCAATACGCACTGTAGTTGTCGTCACGACGGCTCTGGCTCTTCCTCCCAATCAGCACGATATTGCTGTTCGTACTTTCTTTTCATGATTTAAACTATGAATCTTAATATCCAAAATGAATTCCGACTAAGAAATGAACTAAACTAATAGCCTTACTGAATCAAATGACAGAGCTAGCGATATCATAACATCGTACCTATACAGAAAAAAGACCGATATAAAACTTTTCTAAGTTACGGGAAATTCCCTGGTAAATACTGCTTTCCTTTTAGTGTTGCCAGATTCGCAGAATTTTTTTTTTGCCTGGATACTTGCATTTTGATGACAATTTTTCCGAATGTTCTTTAATTTCAATTTTCTACTAAAATCTACTAAACGATTTTAGACTACTAAATTGTCATTTACTTTACCCCAAATCTACCAAAAAAGTAGAAAACTACTAAAAGTGGTCACGCTGCATCCACCATAGACATACAGAAGTGACATTAACTTTTTTCTTCGTCTATGGTCGCTCAATGCTAGCTATAGACAATTCAATTTTTAGCCAGCATTGAAGTACCGTATCTGCTTGATAGATGGCGATAAGTACCACACAATGTAGAAAATCTTTAAAATACAGGAAAACACCTAATCTCCGACTGGTTAAGCCTATTTCTCTAATTTTTAGACTTAACAATTCAATAAAATCAAAAAAACGAGGTTATTCATATTCAATAAAAATAACTAACGTAGAATTGGAACTCACTGTTTCGGTGAAAAACGAAAGACGATGCTCCAAACGCCCAGCCTTATTCCCAGCCTCCCGCTGCCCTGTTTCTAGCCACCTTGCAAACATCTAGATATGTTGGGATGAAAGTTGGTTTTTCGTTTATTTAGAAGTTTTGCCGTGTGGTGATCGTTGAGAATAACACCACCCCATCTCTTTCCGTGGGTGTCGTAAGAGGCGACAAAGGAAACACAAATGAGACCTGCCTCCTAGTAATCCATCCCAGGCAACGATACTTCATTTTTTCTGAATCTGAGGTGTCGTCCTATGGTCTCATGCGGTGTGGTAGGCTCTGTAAAGGGCCGTCTGGTTCGCGACCACCCTCCTACCGAATTCCGACGCCAAACAGCTTGCTGGGTTCCGTCGGTGCGTGGGAGTACCAGTGCCTGTATAGGCATTTTCTGGGTTAACTCGCTCCATCGTTGAGCTCATCTTTGATATTTATGGTCAAGATTGAGGTCAATAGTTAACCCATCTTATAATAAAAAAAAATAGTTATTAAGACGTTTGTGTCAGTCAATAGGTTTTTGGAAGTACTTACTGATTTAAAAAATTACACCTATATTGAAATCCGAGATGGCAGAAATGTACTTTTTTAAAATGTTGACATCTGTGACATAGGTGTTGTTTAATAGGTTTTTCGGGTTGCTGATTTTGGAATTCAAACTTTTTTGAGTAACTTTTAAATCCACCATCTTGAATTTTTAGATAGATATCTTTTTTGTAAAATATAATTTGGATATGTTAAAACTAGAAAGGAAATGAAATACTTCAGTAAACGATATGATTATTTTCTTTACCTTCCTCCAACTAAACTTCAATTAACGTGAATAAAAATGTATAACGCTCTCTATAGAAACATAAAAGACATGTTCTTTGTCCGAATTTAAGACAAAATTAAAATTATAATTGAAAAATACTATTATTCTGTCAATGAATATTTATCACCCCGATCTGCGTTTTTATAAATTTATATGTATAATCACATTAATTAACAGCGTTATATCCGAATGTCCATCTTATATTATCATTCACCATGCTTTTAGGAAAGGAATATAATTCCTAAGTTATAGTTATTTACTTACCTACCTTAATGTTTAAGAGTTACTTTTGATTTACCTAGTTATAATAAAAATACTGCATTTTAATTTTTTTAAAGTATTAATTTTTTTCAAAAACCACGTTTTGTTGTGATTGAAATTATAATAATGCCATATCATAATATTTACTTTCAATAAAATTCGAAAGGTTGAGTGACAACAGGACGTATATCATAAAATTAACACCTTTGTTATGTTACTCTTGCGAATAAATTCATTGCATTTAATTTTATTTTTGTAAGTAACAAGCACCTCAAAAATCCTTTTAATCGATATCCATCACGATATTTACAAAAATTTCATATCCACCATCTTTACTGTTTAAATATGAGTCATTTCCGAAATCAGCACCCCCCTATGAATAAACCTATGGTAGTCCTTCCCATGTCGCCATTTTGAAATAAAACCGGCCAAGTGCAAGTCGGACTCGCGCACAAAGGGTTCCGTACCATTACCTATAAAACCAGCCAAGAGCAAGTCGGACTCTATAAGAACCATTATCTCTATAAAAGCGGCAAAAAATCACGTTTATTGTATGGGAGCCCCTTAAATATTTATTTTCTTTTGGATTTTATTATTTTTTGTTACAGGACCAATATAATTGAATAATCTGTGAAAATTTCAAGTGTCTAACTATCACGGTTCATGAGATACAGCCTCGGGCAGACTTTCTATAAAAACGAGCAAAAAAATCGTTTTTTTTTATATGGGAGCCCCCTTAAATATTAATTTAGTATTTGTTATTATAGGGCCAATAGAAATACATCATCTGCAAAAATGTCAACTGTCTAACTATCATGGTTCATGACATACAGCCTGGTGACAGACGGACGGACGGACGGACAGCGTAGCCTTAGTAATAGGGTCCCGTTTTTTCCCTTTGGGTACGGAACCACTTAAAAGTAAAATATCCGTAATCTTGTATTTCAAAACAGATATGATTTCCAAAATCAGCAACCCCAAAAACCTATTAAATGACTCCATTAATCATTTCGTTGGTGCAAAAAATTAACTAGAGGTTCGTTTCCATTGTATTGTTTGTGTTTAAAATAACGAAAAAGCTTTTCAATAAAATAAATTTATTTTAAAAATAAATTTATTTTATTTTTAACTTTTTAGTTAGGGTCAGATATTTTTATTTGTTTATTTATTTTCTCATTAGTTGTATATAATATATTTCACTTGCATAAAAATTGAACAATTTCCGCATTAAAAGCCAATATTTAAGTGAAAATCGTTAATAACCAACTTTAAATCGTAATATATCCTAAATGGTAATTCTGATTAAAAAACGATATGAGAAACCTATAAATGATTTTTAAATACCTAATCAACGATATCCCACTTGACATAGTTTGTCCATTTTCATTTTTTTCTTTTTCACATTATGGCGTCCAAAACCGGCCATTTTGATTTTCCAAATTTGTATAGTTTCTATGACACTCGCGCCATTATAACAAATCCAACGACGTATCATTTATCAAAATTGGCCCACGCATTTGGTTTCAATAGTGCCACACAGGTACAAACCCACATACATACATAGGCTGATAAACACATTACCCTCCTTTACACACATTACACATTGCCGAAAAGGTGGAAGTATGAAACTCAAAAGTACTGGCCGATTAGCGTGTGTTCCACGCCGTACAAAAATGGCTACGAAAAACCCGCGTGTGATTAGCCTACTTACTATGAGCCTACTGACATAAGAAAGGAAAGTAACGAAGAAACGTTTACACGCCGACTGAAAAACTTTTTATTGGAAAATGAATTTTATACATTAAAAGAATATATGGACATTAAATTTTGACATTGATAATTTTTTGAAATATCTCAAAATACATGTTTATATCGCTTTTAAAATTGTTTAATTTTAATTAGTAATTGAGGTAGTGTACTTATGTATACAATTTATATTTTAATTTATTTCTTTTGACATTGCTTTATCATTTAATGTTGACATTTAATTTAATTTATTTTATTTTAAATACCTACGTTAATTATTATTGTTTTTTGTGACGATCATAACTTAAGCTGAACTGACTAATTAATTTAATTTGACATTGTATGCTTTGTTATGAAATAAATTTATCTAATCTATCTAATCTAATCTTTATGTCGCGCAGTCGGGTAAAATCAACAATTACACAAGCCGGCTGGAGTTTGGCGCCAGCTGTAGATAGGATACTTGCCCCCAATAAGGTATTATGAAACTTTTTATTAGTCAGTATTTGGACAAAATAATTAAATACCTACGTCCCATTTCCAGCTTTGACACTTTTAACACTATTGTCGATAATAAACAGTCGATCTCTACTATAGTCGTGTGGTACCGACATTACAGGAATAGGAACAGGGGTTCTCGCTTAGACCATACACACTATTTTCTCGTGGTTACACCGAAACCGTTACACCTTGGGTTTCACGTAACTACCTAACCACAAAGAACGAGCGTTTATTTGTTTTTTTTTGTATATTTTTGTTAAATAGGGGAAATAGGTAACTCAATTTTATTGTTCGTTCGGATGAAATACCATAAAATAGAGTCGATATTCATACCTATTAAAAAAACAATATCGTGAAATTAAACCCTCGCCCAAAGTGTGCACACCCGTGTGTGTGTGCAGGATTTATATAGGACGCGGTGTAAACAAGCGCCCGACGGGGAGGTTGGAGTTAGGGCGTCTGGAGCTTTTGAATTTTATAGAATCAAAAGCTCCAGACGCCCTAACTCCAGCCTTCTCTGCCCCATTTCCATATCCGCCATCTAGGATTTCAAGGGCATACATATCCGCCATCTAGTATATGCCTTCTATAAAATTCAAAATACTTAAATGTTTTTGCGTGTCCAGAGATAGGGTAGGACATAGCTAGAATACAGCCTGTATTGAGTAAGTAACTAAGAATTTAATATTGAGCGACTTTTAATTAGCTAGCAGAAATTCAGTATGTGAATCAGCCCACGAAACTGAACAACTTTCCCCGAGGAAAATAGGTAGAAAAAAAATTGTGCGATCAGCAGCTCTAGCACGATAACGATAAACTCGCGCTCGGCTCACGCTGAAACTTCACTTTGATTGCGCGAGGGTCCCGCGCAAAGGCTTGCTCGCCCTATGGCGTTGTCAATGTTGACATTTTGACATAGGACCGCGGTGTTGTCGCGGCGCTGTCACTATCGTACTCGGCCTGCAGCTCATTTATATTTGTACATAGAGGACATATTTTAAGTAATATTTTTGGAAAATTTCGTAAGTATAGGTTCCTTGGGGAACGTCGTTCAGTTTCATGGGGTGAACCACCCTCTTCCCTAGTAGGTAGCATTTTCCGTTGACATTCATTCGCCAACTGTAGGGAATACGATAGGATGTTGTTAGTTTGACCACGATTCAATTTAGAATAATTTGTATCTGCTGCATACAAAACATAAGCTCCTATGATTGACCAAGCTCTCTAATTAAGATTTTTTTGCTGTTGTAGATTCAATATGCTACCAAAAAAGAAATGTAGGTAATTAGTAAACTACTTACCTACGAGGAAAAGTATTTTCCTGGGTTTGGAAAACATTTTGACAGAACAAATCTTAATTAAATTGATTAAAAAAAAACCCGGCCAAGTGCGAATCGGACTCGCACACGAAGGGTTCCGTACCATTATCTACAAAACGGCAAAAAAATTACGTTTGTTGTATGGGAGTCCCCGTAAGTATTTATTTTATTCTATTTTTTAGTATTTATTGTTATAGCGGCAATAGAAATACATCATCTGTGAAAATTTCAACTGTCTAACTATCACGGTTCATGAGATACAGCATCGGACAGACTTTCCTATAAAAACGGAAAAAAATCACGTTTTTTGTTTGGAAGCCCCCTTAAATACACACATCAACACGGTCTAGGGATATTGCACGATTTTTCATACAAAAGAGGTCTGTTTGAGAAGCTATAAAAGCATACTCGAGATACATGGAGGGCTGTAATTTTCAGACGAGCAAGTGCTAAACCTGAATTTTAAATTCTAATCAATAAATTTTGTTTTATTTGAAAAGACAATGCCGGATTTTGTATGGGAGGTGGCGTCTTTTTTTTTCGGGCGGCCATCAACCAAACCTTGTTTTTCTAGTACATAATAGTGCAAAGAACCAAACTTACTGAAAAGTATACTTCTAAACTCAGTCCGGACTGAGTTACGAAAGTCGGAAGTTTGCAGTTTTTCGGGCTTTATCTGTCTTTTAGGCGAAGGTTTTGTTAGAAATTGTAACAAAATACTGTCTTAGTATGTGCAAACATTCAAAACCATTAAGAGCTCCTACCTAATGATGTGAAATAAGATCAGTGCAATGAAAATAAGGACGCCGCCATACAAAAGATATATCGTTCTCTTTTTTTTCCTGTAACACGGTTCTCACATCTTGGTTTACCAGTAGGACTGTTTACCAATAGGCCTGTTTACCAGTAAGAAGGCATGTTTACCAGTAAGCCTGTTTACCAGTAGAACTATTTACCAGAAGGACTGTTTACTAGTAAGACTGTTTACTAATAGAAATGTTTACCAGTAGGACTGTTTACCAGTAGGACTATTTACCTGTAGGACTGTTTACCAGTAGGCCTGTTTAACAGTAGGACTGTTTACCAGTAGAACTATTTACCTGTAGGATTGTTTACCAGTAGGCCTGTTTAACAGTAGGACAGTTTACCAGTAGGACTGTTAACCAGTAGGCCTTTTTACCAGTAGGCCTGTTTACCTATAGGCCTGCTTACCAGTAGAACTTTTTACCAGTACCAGTAGGTGTGACTGTTACCTGTTTAGTAGTAGCAGGGCCTCTTAGGTAGGACTTCACTTTGTTTTACTACTATGTAGTACTTTTCTTCTAGGTACCAGTAGTTAAGATCTTATAGTCGGTCTTTGTTAACCAGGTAGAACTCTTTTTTAAAAATAGCGAAAAGACGCCAACTTACTAATATATTAATATTATATGGCTTTTACTTTTGTCTTATAATGAAATAGCAAAAACAAGAACATATACGAAGTTATATGTATAGTAACTTCGTATATGTGAACAATTAGAACAATCTGTTAAGGGCGTTGCCGCCAACTGCGACACTGCGCGGAGCAGGTTTAGTTCTATCTTTTTAAATTGTAGATTTATATAATGACTAGCTTAGCGTAGTATGTTTAGCTTATGCAAAAAAAACCTTGTTTTTCTGGTACATCATTGTAAAAAAAACCCAAACTTACTGGAAAATATACTTCTAAACTCAGTCCGGACTGAGTTACGAGAGTCAGAAGTTTGCAGGTCTGTATAAGGATTTTGCAGGTCTTTTTAGGCGCAAGCTGTGTTACAAATTGTAATAAAATACTGTCTCTGAATGTGTAAACAATACAGCCGATGTCAGACCATTATAGTACGTCCGCCTAACTGAGTCCTCGCCAGCGACGAGAAACGAGAGAGGTGCGGGCGGCGGGGGAGACATTAATGTATGACCTTGACAATGCACAGTCAAGACGTTATTGGCGACCAGCAACCGATAATTCATGTACGAATTACATGAATGTTTATGAATTATTGTCATTTTTGGCAGTGAAGTCATGACAGCAGAATATAAATTCGTGGCCTGTGCAATATTGGTCGTCCATTACGTCTTGACTGTGTATTATTATGGTCGTATATTATAATCGCCCCCGCCGCCCGCACCTCTCTCGGTCCCCTTTGTCGTCACCTCCTGCTTCCTTGTACCCCGCGGGCAAGGACTCAGTTAGGCGATCGCACTATAGAAAGTTTGCTTCATTCCGCTATTCTTTACTTGAAAAAGAGTCCTATCTGGTTAACAAAAACCGACTAAAATCCTATCTACTAGTAATGTCATACCTAGAAGTAAAGTATCTAGTAAAACAAAGTGAAGTCCTGCCTAAGAGTCCCTGCTACTACTACACATGTAAGAATTACACCTACTGGTACTGGTAACAGGCCACTGGTACAGGCCTACTAATCAGTTCTACTGGTAAACAGGCCTACTGGTAAACAATCCTACTAGTAAACAGTTCTATTGTTAAGCAGGCCTACTGGTAAACAATCCTACTAGTAAACAGTTCTATTGTTAAGCAGGCCTACTGGTAAACAGGCCTACTGGTAAACCAAGACGTTAGAATCGTGTTTCAGGGAAAAAAAAGAGAAGGATATAATTTTTGTATAGCGGCGTCTTTCTTTCACATAATGATGTGAAAGAAAGACGCCGCTATACAAAAATTATATCCTTCTCTTTTTTTTCCCTGAAACACGATTCTAACGTCTTGGTTACCAGTAGGGTAGGAGCTCTTAATGGTTTTGAATGTTTGCACATACTAAGACAGTATTTTGTTGCAATTTCTAACATAGCTAGCGCCTAAAAGACAAAATAGCCTTAAAAAGACCTGCAAACTTCAGACTCTCGTAACTCAGTCCGGACTGAGCTTAGAGGTATGCTTCGAAAGAAAGTTTGGTCCGTTACACTATTTTGTACTAGAAAAACAAGGTTTGGTTGATGGCTGCTCGAAAAAAAAAGACTCCAAAAAAGACGCCAATTTCCGTCATTGGCTTTTGTGAAAACGTGACGGAAATGAAAAAAAAATTGTGTAAATTCGACCATTTTCGTACAAAAACCGGGCAAATTTGTTTCAAGTAAAACAAATTTTATTGATTAGAATTTAAAATTCAGGGTTAGCAAATTCAAAAAAAAATGCGTAAATTCGACCATTTTTATACAAAAAGCAGGCAAAAAGTGCATTTTCGTTTTCGTTTCCGTCACGTTTTCACAAATTTCAAGCAAAACAAAATTTATTGATTAGAATTTAAAATTCAGGTTTAGCATTTGCTCGTCTGAAACTTACAGCCTATACTCGTATCTCGAGTATCCTTTTGTAGGTTCTCAAACAGACCTCTTTTGTATGAAAAATCGTGCAATATCCCTAGACCGTGTTGATGTGTGTATATTCTGTTTTTTAGTATTTGTTGTTATAGCGGTAACAGAAATACATCATTTGTGAAAATTTCAACTGTCTAGCTATCACGGCTCATGAGATACAGCCCGCTGACAGACGGACGGACAGCGGAGCCTTAGTAATAGGGTCCCGTTTTTACCCTTTGGGTACGGAACCCTAAAAACATCTCCTTTTGTGGAATGTAACGAGGCCAGCGCATCAGGCTACTTCATTTTCGTAGCAAAATTGTCTTATCGGAACAGCACACTTTGGTAACCTGATGTGCGGCCTTCCGTACCGTACCTAGTTTTTATTTCACTACCTACTAATCTACATCTACATATTATAAAAGGAAAGGTTTGTATTTTTGTAACGAATTTAATAAACTCAAAACTACTGGCCCGATTTCACCATTCCCATGGGAACGAAGTCCTGGGAAGAAAGCTAGTTTCTACTAATTACTACTTACTTAATATTATAAATGTGAAAGTAACTCTGTCTGTCTGTCAGTCTATAACGCTTTTTGAAAACTTGAACTCGAGATGTTTTTTTCCTTTTGATATAAAACTGCACTGTTTTCAGATAATTAAGTACAACAATGTTAACGTTTACAAAACCATGTTCCGTTTAAAACTAGATAAAAACATTTTTTTTTCTATAAGCAGAGAGAGGATGCAACGTATTCCTACACTTCCCGATTCACCACTCATCCCCCCCGCAAAACCAATTTTTTCATTGCTAAATGCCGCATTAATCTTTAGAAATGATTGCGCGTTGTTTTTAGTAGATCAGTTATCTCTTATTCGTTCCCGTGGGAATTGGGGAAAATTATGAACCTAGCCTATGTTACTTAGGGATAATGTAGCATAGTAATGGTGAATTATGGATAATCCAGTAGCTTCGGAGCTTATTCAACGCAAAAAACAAACAATCAAATCTTTGCTCTTTAAAATATTAGTGTAGATTTGCAGCGGCGCGGCGTTTCGGAAACAATAGAATTATCAATTTGGTTTTAAAAAAAAACTTGCATTTATTCTTAAATAAATAAACGCTATAAAATAAACGCTACACACTCAAAGGCCCACACTAAGCATACACTGTCACACGCAAAGCATTATTTTACCACATTACAACATAAATTTAAATAATAGTACATTGTTACCTACTTTAGGAGTGAAAGTAACTTATTTAAGTCCCAAGACGGGGTTGGCGGGTTTGGCGACCGGTCTCTGCGGAAGTATTCACTAAACAAAACCCTACAACTCGAAAAAACAAATGAAGATCGGATTGCCACTTAATCAAATTAATATGGCCTAATATTAAAGGGACTAATCAAATGGCCTAATATTAAAGGGATGGCCTATTTGTTTCTTTTCTGTGGCCGGCCAGCTATTCAACCATTATTTTTCATTTTCATAATTGAAAAAATGTTAAATATTTTGCCTAAATCTATGTTATTTTAAACAAATAGCTAAAAAATAATTATAATAAAGTCATTAAAAAAAATTTATTCTCCAATAAATACCTAACTTTTTTTAAGTACAATTTTACATCGTGCTGTATAGTATAGAAAGAGTGGCTGTATAGAAAGTTGGGAAATGTTTTTTTTTTATAACTTGACAGCTGTCAGTTGAAAACGATTCTCCCTAGGGTTGAAAAGTATTACTTTCAACTCAGGAAACTTCAGACCTAAGTACTTTCCGAGTATTGAAAAGTTTATTTAAAATACCAAAGCATAAAATTTTGTTTGCTGACAGTACTTTTCATAACGTGGCGACTTTACAGTAAACAAAAACATCATGAGACGAGATAACTATTGCTTTTTTCGGTGACAAGACTGCGCATGTGACGAGGTTACAATAAGCCAAATAAAGCTTTTTGACATACCAAAAAAACTTCAAAAATAAGACTTCTGCTGAGATATTATTGTACAGTATTGTATTAAATAAATACTTTAGGAAGGTACCCACTTAATTCAAGGTCTGTTTGCCTCCCAAATTAGTCTCTCGAATGCTTCCATGTTCGGCAGTTTTTTTATTAGAAATGGGTATACTCTGCACCAGAACCCAGAGCGGGAAGGAACTTACAGCAAAAATGAAAGTTTTGAAAACTTTGAAATAATGGAATGGTCTCTATAGATATTTTTTTATTTACATGGATAGATTTTTGAAAGGATGTAACCTATTTAAAATTTAAAGCTGTTAAAGGCTCCCGACAAAAAAATTACCACTAAGGAGTAAAAAACGGATACCACGTAGTACCTTATTAAAGTTATTATTACATAGTTACAGCCCCTTATGTTAGGTAATAAATAATAATAAATAGTCACGTTGAAGGACCGGTTTTAGTTAATTAATGTCAAGTTTTTGTTTTTTAACCCTCGACGAGGAGATGTTATAAGTTTGACATTTATACGTAATTTTACCCTAGACGCGACGACGTTTAGATATATTACCTAATAAATATTTTTTATAATGGGCTCAAGATTATTCTAGTTTTTTTTTAATGCTTTCGACAGTTTATTTGTCGTTCAATCTATTCTTCGAGACCATATTTTAATAGATCAAACACACAATGTCATTTTAATAATGAAATCACAGGATATTAATTTCGAATCGATCAGACCAGACCATTAAATGTTGCTGACATCCCTTCAACACATAGAAACGATCGAACGATCTTCTTTACCCCAGGGTGGATTGAGGTAAATGGCAAACTCAGTTTCTAATATAAGTATAAAAAACCAGTTAATCAGATATTCACTATAGCTATGAACTCTCCCGATCCCGTCAGCGTTTAGTTCATACGTTTAGATGTTACGCTGCCACAGACAGAATACAAGAATCATACGTTAAGATGAAATGACATTGTAGGTCAGATGTTTCGTTCCGGAGTAGCGGTTCATCTCGGTTGTGTAGCTTCAGATCAGCAGCTTCGGATCAAAAATATATCGGCGTCGTACGCTTCAGCAAGCGTACGGGATGGTTAGTTAATTAGTAGCTTCGCGAAGTCCGGAATCATAGATGCTTAGATGCTTCGGTATAGAGTACCATCGTAGTTTGCAGCATCAAAATTCAGGTGCTTCAGAAATAATTTTCCAATTTGGTGTCTTTGAAGTTATTGTTTCTAAATGCAGACGGACCAAACTTCAGACATAAAAATTCAGATACAACATTCCAAATCCCAAATATACAAAATACAAGAACTGAATTTGTTTAAAGGGCCTTTCGTGGTTCAACTTCAATATGCTTGAATGTTTGATTGGGAAGGACACCACGAATACTGTCGTGTAAATCAACGTAATAAACGTCAGCATATAGTTCTTTCAATGGGACCTCAGGATCTGTTCGCGCTCTCTTTGTTACCTCATCTATTTCCTTTTTAACTTTTCTGTCGATTTCCTAGAAATATTAAGAAACCGAAAAGATACTCTTTGATACGCACCTAAAGATTTTTGACAATGATTATTGCGTTTACTAAGTACGAACCTTGATTTCATCCTCGGTAACGAGTCTGGCTTGAATTATTTTGTCTTTAAATTTAACAATTGGATCTCTTGTCTTGCGGATCAGTGCAACTTCTTCCCGAGTACGATATGTAGTGCCCGGGTCTGACATTGAGTGACCGGCGTAACGGTATGTATTCATTTCTACAATTATTGGACCTGCAACATGCGTTTTTTATTGAAATTTCTCTAGTGTACCTACACCAGTCTATTTATTTATTTTCCCTTTTCGTACGTAAACAGATGCAGGTAGTTACCATGTACGCTGGTTACAAAATCTCTGACAAAACGTGTAGCCTCTCTAGTCGCCAAGACATCCATGCCGTCAACCCAGAGACCGGGGATGACATCCCCTCTCTTGTAGTACTCAGTATTAGCCGATGACCGCTCAGCACTTGTGCCTAATCCTGGCGAGAGAAAATAATGATTATACTCGGGAAGGTTATTATGTTGCCACAATACTTTTTTGCATTACGTTTTTTTAATTGAGGTTAGTGATAGAGAACATGATGGAGATCAATCACTGATGAACGTATGTATAGGATCGAACATATGTATAGGACCGAACGTATGTATATGATCGAAAAACGTATATGTATAGGATCAAAACTGTCGCGCTGAAGGTGTAATGTAAATAAAACTGTTTAGCCTATTAGTGAAATAAATACATAGATTACCTAAATGGAGCAAAATTATCTAAATGACCCCGGCTGGGGTTTGTCAGAGTCTTACCGTAAAATTCTGACATCCCCCAAAATCTTTGCCTGCAACCGCTTCGGTTTGGTCATTGTTGAGTTACCTCTAAGCTCGAGTTTATGTACAAGGCCGCACGTCAGGTTATCACATGCATGCACTCTGATGTACTGCTATGATTCGGTTTTGCAATGAAGCTGGCCTGTGAACCCAAAACAGTTTCACTTTGTCTGAAATATCTGAAGAAATAAAAAATTCTTACCATATAAATTATTTTCGCAGACATAGACACAAGGTAATTTCCAAAGATAGGCCATATTGGACGATTCGTTAAACTGACCCTGATTCGCTGCACCGTCACCGTACAATGTATATGTTATACCACCATCATTTCTATACTTATGTGCAAAAGCGAGACCTGTTCCTAAAGGGATCTGAAAAAAGGCTAAAATCAATACTATATTTCAAAACAAAGTCCCCCGCCGCATATGTCTGTCTGTCTTTCTGAACGCGATAAAGTCAAAAACTACTTAAGGTTGATTACTACCTAAGTTTAATTAGGTTAAACATACAAAAAATATATTAACTATTTAAAGTAATAAATAATTGTTTTTCTTTTGTAAGACCCGCTCGACTTAGGTAAGGGCCTTGAATTGCCAAAGCTTCTGGCGGTGGTGAGGGCTACAAGCGATTTGATTCTATTGCTCGCCAAGGACGGTAGAGTAATTTTCTGTAAAGCCCTTGCGCAATGGAAATAGAAAAATGAGCTGTGACCTGTGTGCTTGTCGTAAGAGTAGCATAAAGGTGAACGCAGACCTGGCCGCACCGCACCCGCCGCAGTCATACCCGTCGCCGCACGCATCGCACTGGACTTCTTTTTCTTTCATTTCTTTCATTCAGTACGCACAACCGGTATGACCAATCGTTGAATGCAAATGACGACACCAGCACCGCAGCGTCCGATGCGGGCGGGCGGGCGGTTGGTGACGGCTCGGGGAGTTCAGCCGCTTCAGGTACTGCGGCGACTGCGGCGCGGGTAGGTATGCGAGGTTGCATAGAACTTCATATAAAGAATTCGAATGCGGCGATTGCGGCGCGTGCAGTGCGGCCAAGTCTGCGTTCACCTTTAACCATAAAAAAGTCGCGGGCACCAGTTTTTGGTGTACAATAATTCAAAAGGCCCACTTTTAACACGCTGGGTTATCCTATTGACCTGGGGTTAGCATAACAGCTAATCGTTCTAAGATACGAGACGAGGAAGAAATTGTACCTCACAATACACTCGAGCAATGTCTCTCTCGTCATTTATATGACCCGGAGAAAGTTGCAATGAGTGAGAAGTAAGTATGGGTCCAAGCTAAAACAAAGGTCTGAGAGACAAAGAATAACAGGAGAATAGCAGTTTACCTGAGCCCCGACAATACCATTGCCACCGTAAAAATTAGGTCCGTACATATGCATAGACCCGCCTTTCCCACGCGAGCACCCGCTTTTCTTACCGGTTAGCTCACCCAACACTCCCATAGCGGTACCACCCATGATCCAAGTCCAAGAGTGACATCGGTACGAAGTTATAACTGTGTCTATCTCTCGCAAGGCGTCGTATATTCCAACAGCGACTGCCTCTTGACCTAACATAAAATATTTCGTGATCTTAAACATTCTAAAAATTCCGCAGGATCATTTATTAAAAGTTTACTCTGATGCAGCTAGGCAAAATAATAGAGCGGAACTATGACGGCTTTCATAACCATACAAATGATTTAATTCAAGAACCACACACATAGAGTCAAAACTGTGCCCCAGGCCGAGTACGATAGCGACAGCGCCGCGACAACACCGTGGTCCTACGACAAAATGTCAATATTGACAACGCCATAGGGCGAGCAAGCCTTTGCGCGGGACCCTCGCGCAATCAAAGTGAAGTTTCAGCGTGAGCTGAGCGCGAGTTTGTCGTTATCGTGCTAGAACTGCAGTTAGTAAACAAACCAGTGACAAATGTTTTTTTTCAGATTTTTGCTTTTTTAGTATAATCACGATAGATACTATAAAGTCATCTAAATGTTGATGTAAACTTAATGCTTGCGACTGCGAATAAAAGCAAGAAAAGATTTCCTGCTATCATTGTTAATCCAGTAATTTTATACATCAGCGCTTGCGTTAAATCCGGCAGTTCTGATTTTTAGCAGACTTGTTCATGATGTTGGCCCAATGAATAATCCAAGTTTGTGACCTCGTGCGCCGAACACAACTTTGTCAAAAATCGAAAAAACCGCGAAAATTTCGGATCTTTTTCATATTTTAGCAGTTATAACTTATAACTTATAACCCTAAAGGACTAGTTTTTGATGATACTTTTTCAGGACATTTTAAAGTGACTAAATTCGCTACAATATGAGATTAATATTGTCTCTGTAAACCCAATAGTTTTCGAGATTAAGCCTTTCAGTTTATCATTTTTTTGGACTTCGCAATTTTTGCAATATTTTATTTTTATATATTTTTATATTTTGTATTTTGATTTTCGCAATATTTTGAGCCATAGTGAGCAGTAAGGTACTGTATGTATTTGTTAGCTATAGCACCAAATCATGAGCATTTAGGCCACACAACTTTGTGAAGTAGATGCCCTCCATCCATTACTACAAACTTGCTTCTCAACAAGGTTACAGGTTGAAATATTGAATACAATGTGGATTTTAAAATATTGCAAAAATTGCGAAGTTCTAAAAAATTATAAACTGAAAGGCCTCGAACACTATTGGGTCTACAGAGATAATATTAGTCTCATATTGTAGTGATTTTGTCTACTTTTAAAATGTCCTGAAAAAGTATCATAAAAAACCAGTACTTTAGGGTTATAATCGCTAAAATATGAAAAAGATCCGAAATTTTCGCGGTTTTTTCGATTTTTGACAAAGTTGCATTCGGCGCACGAGGTCACAAATTTGGATTATTCATTGGGCCAATATCATGAACAAGTCTGCTTAAAATCTGAACTACCGGATTTGACGCATACGAACCCCATCTTTAAAACTACAAAATTACTGGATTATGTTTTATGTTAAGTCAATGGCTGCTATATATGTGATTATTTTGTAGCGGAAAGCATATTTTTATATTTAAAGTCGCGAAATCTTAAGAAATTTTGTAATTTAGACGTGCTTTCTTATTACACCAAGAAATATTTACCAGAGTACATATGGCAAAAGCCGCGAATAAATTTCTCTTTGTACAAAGCTACAGCTGAAGCTTCTATCTTTCGCATTGTTAGCATACTACTGTACATATTTTTTGCATCTTCCGCAGCAAGTGTGGTTTTTGTCGAAGGACCTTTTTTCAGTCTGTGGAGTTTGAAGGGCTAGAAAATAAAACAAGATCATGTACACAATTTACTTTTTTTTTCTTCTTTTTCTTATCATAAAGGGTGTTACCAAATAAGAATGTGCAGACTTGATTAACCGTAGTAAGTATCAATTTTTAAAATTTTGATCTCATCTTGGAAGGTAATTCATGAATGATTATTGTATTTCTAATTTAAACACATTATAAAGAGGAAATATTTGATTGTTTGTTTGTTTGCATCGAATAGGCTCCGAAACTACTGGACCGATTTGAAAAATTCTTTCACCATTAGAATCCTACATTATCCGGGATGGACATAGGGTACATGATTTTCCAAAATTCCCACGGGAACGAAGTCCCGAGCGGTATGCTAGTATCTAAATATATAAAATAAAGTCGTGTTAGTTACACCACTTATAACTCAAGATCGGCTGGACCGATTTCCATGGTTTTTGATTTGTTGTGTTTCTCTCCGTCCCGAATAGCAGAATAACTATTAAAAACATTCCCACGGGAACGAAGTCCCGGGCGAAAAGCTAGTTTATATTAAAGGTTTCCACGGACGTAGCCCAGAATTCTATTTCGGTGGGGGGATTAAGAAAATCAATTTGGAGGTAACACAACAGATATTTCCGATACTAAGTACTTAACTTGTTTCGTAGAGGGATAAGGGCAGGATGATGACCATGATTTAGAAAATTTCGGGGGGGGGGTTTGAACCCCCAAAACCCATGCAGGTTTCTTTCCTATAGGTATTTTGCAAAAAATCTTTCCTTATTGGTCTACGCCGCTAAGAGAGGCTTTGAACAAAATTTAGCTTTCTAAGGCTAAAGAAGGCGTTAATATCAGTGAGTCAGACAGGACCCTGCATTATTGAGTTTGGTATAGAGTATGTCTATAGATAGAGCAAGCGTATAGCCCGCTGGGCTACGTCTTCTATTTGACAGTTTGGTCAAAATCGACGAACATTTCACCTACAAGTATTTATTTTTTGCAGATTTCCTCCGTTTCCCATGGGAATTTCGAACAATCCTTTCTTATCGGTTGTCTACCTTAAATAGTAGAAGGAAAACGACCTCCAAATTTCACGGCTCTATGACCAGTGGTTTAAAAAAGCTGTGCATTGATCCATCATTCAGTTAGGCGATCAGTCAGGACAAAGCCTTTCATTAATAAAGATAATAGATAGATTCAAGCTGATACACTTCAACAAGTACAATACAGCGAGTTGAACAGTAAACAAAATTGCTGTGAGTTTTTGAATGTCGTGTATCTAAAACATCATTTTTGCCTAACAAGTACATATTGGCAACATACTTCTTACTTTCCATATAAAGGCGCGGACCCAACGCGGCGCACGGAGAGGCTACGCACGTAGGTTAAGCTTCGCTTTGCAAGAAAATGTATGTGACCCACAACCACGCTACGCATGAAATGACGTCATCGATACACGCGTGGCTTGCTGGAATTTGTTGCCCACGTAGCTCAACACCATGCACGCTGTGCATGCGGCACACGGTTGGCACGCGACGCATTTTAGCTGCGGTGAATATCTACTCAGTGAGTTTGACATTAAGGCTCAAATTAGATTTTGACCCTATCCACGTAGTAGCTAAAATCGTGGTTTTCAATTCGTGTATGGCGTGTACTACAGTGGAAACGTAGACCCACGTTGACAAACAAATAAATCCACGCAGCTGAAATGCGCCGCATGGCCGTGCACATCCTGCGCCGCGGTGGGTCTGCGCCCTAACTCCTCTATTGAACTATAGTAATTTGGGAATATTTGGGGAATATATGTTTCGTTGAACTTACCTTACCAAGCGCCTGCTACCTACTATTATTATTTTGTATCTTTAAAAAAATGTAGGAAAACCGCGAAAAATGTATGTAACACGAGAAGAACCTTTAGGTACATTCGTTGTAAACAACAATGGCGTGCTTTTGCTGCACGTATTTATTAAAATTGCAAAGGGCCCTGCTGGATAGACAAAACTTTCTCTTTTCTCCTGTTCTTAAAGATTCCCTGAAGTCAATACCTACATGAATCGAGAAGTACTTTTGGGACAAGATACGAACAGTGTTATTTTTTTGTATTTCGACCGTAATGCAACATTGTGAAAATGTTCTTGTTTCCTGTTTAGTTATTATTTTATTTATTTATTATAAGATAGGTTAACTATTGACCTCAATCTTGACCATAAAGGTCAAAGATGTGGTCGACGATGGAGCGAGTTAACCCAGAAAATGCCTATAAAGGCACTGGTACTCCCACGCACCGACGGAACACAGCAAGCTGTTTCGCGTCGGACATCGGTAGGAGGGTGGTTTCGAACCAGGCCCTTTACAGAACCTACCACACCGCATGAGACCATAGGACGACACCTAAGATTCAGAAAAAAATGAAGTGTCGTTGCCTGGGATGGATTAATAGGAGGCAGGTCTCATTTGTGTATCCTTAGTCGCCTCTTACGACACCCACGGAAAAAGATGGGATGGTGTTATTCTCAACCGATCATCACACGGTTAAATTAGGTTAGCCTGTAAGACTAACCATTGTATATAAATAAATAAATTAAAAAAAAAACAAAAAAAAACTATACAACTGAGCTGGATGGACGTGGCGATTTATCGTAGTTTATATGAAAATGGCTGAGGTACATAAGACCTTGTTAGTAAGTTCGTGAGGTACATTGAACAAGCAATGCATTTCTACTAGTGTTTCGGTCTAGCTGATAGAAACACTCATTGACCGTGATACGGAGTAGGTATAGCTTTCTGCCAGTAGGTGCCCTATCATTATCAAAAGATTGTGTCGTGCAATTGATTGAATAGTTGTGTTGCTCCTACTGAAATAAATAATATCAACGTCCTGGGGAACTTCGCCCAAGGTTTTGCGAACCCATCGAGCAAATAGGTTATTTGTTAATAACAAATAGGTTATTTGCTCGATGTGCGAACCTCTGCTGTTTTTTATCACTTTCCAATTGCAGAGCTGGAAAACTGACATAGCCTACTTTTTGACGCGAACAAAGTCGCAGACAGAAAACGAGTACTTTATAAATATGAAGGTGTGATTATGAGTTTGTTACGCTTCACCACCTCAACGGTTAAATTAATTATTTTGGATGACATTTGGTAGGTAGATTAGATCAGGCACTGGGCTAACATCTTTACTTTGTGGCGTCCAGCCACATTTAAATTTCCCGCGCCGTTCGAATCGACTTCCGTCGCCTCGTGCTTGACGGCCATTACACACACATTGCTGTGCTTGCCGTGCGCTTAACCGTTCGCTGTTTTACATATATTTGTCAACCGGAAAATAATAAGAATCGTAAGTGGATCAACTTCCGAGGTTGTTTATCAACTATCGCATAATCATACACGGCAGTTGAAATGTATTATTTAACGTATACATTTTCGGTAATTGATCAATTTACGGTGTCTCGCGGTAAAATTATCCGACGAACGCGATGTGTACATGATTCGTTGAAAACTCGAGGTGTTCGCTGATTGGTTGAATGTCTCACTTAGAACTGCGACAAGTAGGTTCGTTAGTAGCCGAACCCTAAACGGGTTAGTTGGGTTAGGTTAGGTTAGAACTGCGACCCTCAACGCACTAGCCGAGCGAGCGTAGCGAGCGTGCCGCGGCAGCGGCCGGCGAAGTGCCAGAAACGACTCGATTGTGAATGCCTCTTAGGTTGTCGCATCGACCAATCAGATAACGGATGTCAGTTTAACGTAAAAATTTACACTGAGCAGCGATTGGTCCATTCATGTATGATTTGACGCGTGGCAAAATCGTTAGTTGATAAACTTACAGCCAGGCAGCGTAAGTTGATCAATTAGCTAAAATTTATTGCGTTAAATAATACATTTCAACTGTCGTGTATGATTTTCTGAAAGTTGATAAACTACCTCGAAAATTGATCAACTTAAGATTCTTATTAATTTCCGGCGACATATTCACGGACATTTAATGATAACTTTGAGCTAAACTTTCTACTTGTTTGTGTATTTGTTATTACGAACACGATTGAGTTTATAGTGTACTCGGCCTTTTATTTCTATCTAACCCGAACAATATTAGAAATATTAGAATAAGTATTCAGTGCCACAAACCGCCATAACTTCAGAAATTTGCCGAGCGGCTAAGCCCGCGGGTAATTAATAAAACTAACGTGTAAAGTATTGAAACTCTAAAAAGTAAGCTTACCGGAATATCGAAAGAAGCCTCCCGAATAGCCGTAGGAGCTGATACGGTTGAAAAGAATACTGGCATTTGCTAAAATAAAAAAGCGAAGTTTGTTTATTAGGTACACCTTAATATTTTTTTATTAATAAATATATGAGGTTGTCTGATCGTTTTGTATGGGGACAGTGAACGTATTAATAAGGGACATTATTATGTGTTAATAGAACAGTAGGAGGCTTTTGCCCAGCACTGTTCTGATGTCATGTTTGTCAAGAATTCAATTGAAATAGGATTGACACAAATCCGTTACTGGCGCCAACTTAAGGTGATAACACTTTCTGACCGCGATAGTACTTATTTAAAGGGTGTCCCAAAATTAACGCAAGATTTGAATTAAATAGAAAACACCGTTTTTAGTCTTTTGATAGTTATATTTTTATTGACTCATAAAGTACATAGGATAGGGTTATGTATGGAATAACACATCGGGCAAATGGCCTCCACGGCTTTGCATGCACATGCGCACTCTTTTGTCGAAATTTTCCATGACCATTCTGCATAAATGTAGCTGAATTTCGTTGATGCAGCGTTGAATCTCCTCCTTTAATGCACGGGTGGTTGTGGGCTTGTTGACATAGACTCGTGATTTCAAATAACCCCATAAAAAGAAGTCTAATGGTGTTAAATCACACGATCTAGGGGGCCAATTTTGATCACCGAAACGAGAGAGTACACGACCTGGAAATGTCTCATGCAGTAATTGAATTGTTTCACGGGCTGTATGACATGTGGCACCGTCTTGTTGAAACCACATATTGGACACATCAATATCATCCAATTTTGGCAGAAAAAACTGTGTAATCATGTCGCGATATCGAGCACCAGTAACAGTCACTGCTTGACCAGCATCATTTTCAAAAAAAATATGGCCCAATTATGCCTCCAGCCCAAAATCCACACCATACAGTCACGCGTTGTGGGTGCATTTGTTTTTCGACAATCACATGTGGGTTCTCCGAACCCCAAATGCGGCAATTTTGGCGATTAACAAAGCCATCAAGATGAAAATGTGCTTCATACCTCAGGATGATTTTGCTCGAAAAATCTGGGTCCATTTGTTGATGTTCAATAATCCATTCAACGAACTCTCTTCTCTGTGCATGGTCATTAGGCTTCAATTGTTGTGTTAATTGAATTTTGTAAGCATGAAGACCCAGATCTTTGGTGAGTATACGCTGTAGAGAGCTTCTTGAAATTTGCAATTCTTGTCCACGACGTCGAATTGAGGTTCCTGGATTGTCAGCAACACTCTCACACACTGCTTCGATATTCACATTTGAACGGCTTGTTTTTGGACGACCAGTGTGTTTGGCGTCTCCAACGGATCCAGTCTCCATGAATTTTTCAATTAATCTCTTCACAGTTGACGAAGTTAAAACACTATTCCGACCATATTTTGTATGAAATTTTCGAACTACAGCCGCCAAGCTTTCACTATTTTTGAAATATTCTTTAATAATGAAGACACGTTGTTCTATCGTGTAACGCTCCATTTTTAATAACCCTATACTGTTAGCTGTCAAATTGCTTTTTTTTCAGGGTTGCCAACACTTCACTGCACAAATGGCGGCAAATTCAAATCTTGCGTTAATTTTGGGACACCCTTTATATCCTACTTGCACCTGTTTCACATTTGAACTAGTAGGTACTTAGTTCTACACATTAAGTTAAGGTTGCTGAAAGAAGTTGCTGCTTAGCGATAAAGCTAATAATTACTGCTGTTAATTATTTATCTGAGGTGTGATCTAGTTGTTTATAAATGAAACTAACATGATCTTGTATTTCAACCTCCCCTATTAACCTTTTCACCGCCAAAGTCTGATATATCAGACAAATAAAATTACCAATTTAACTGTATTTTTTCTAATTATTAATTATTATTTTTTAATGTCGTGGCGTGTGGTGAACGTTTTTGATGAAAACTCTTGGCGCTAAAAAGGTTACCTAACAATGTGGTTAGACAAAATGATAAATTGATAATCGGTCAAATTAATGTACTTACACCTAATAGTTGGTACAACTAGGTATATGGAGTGACTTTTGATTAGTTAGCTAAACTTTAAGAGGTATTCTCCCGATTCTCCTCATGCAACTGAACAACTCTCCCCAAGGAGAATTACAAAAAATATACTTTTTAATTTGATTTCTACATATGTTCCTTAAGAAAGCTTTTCAGTTTCTTAAGCTGCTCCACATCCTTAACTTCGCTAACTAGTCACCCAATATATCACCAAGTATGACTTCCTTACCACTTTTTGGTGTCCATTCAAAAGCTTCTTGGAATTTTCTTTGAGAAGTTTATTTAATTTTGTCACGTACATCTTTTTAAGTAATCCTATCATTTTCGTTAAGCAACCCGAAATTTTTATAATTATGAGTCATAAATTGGTTATAAAAACATCTTTGCAAATCTTTGATTGTATGAGTAATGATTTAAATTCTCTTTGTTTGATGATCTTTGAAAAATGTAACTTATTTTGTTTAAATTAATCCCTTATCGCGATAAAGTATCTACGTCGTTACAGCCATGTCTTCAGTGTATTTTTTTAGAGGTACAACGCCTGTTTGTGTCCCAAAATTTAACTTATTTTTTCATGTACATTTGGATGTGTGGTCCTTAATCCTAGGATGAAAACTCCGAGAGATTCGTTCAGTGATGGATAAAAGACTTCATATTTGCATATTGAAATCATTTGTGACGCAATAGTTCAAGAATTATTGGCAAAAAAGTATGGGCCACACAACCAAATGCCTGCGATTCTCAGTAATGAAAATAAGATGAACCGGTTGACGGAGCCCCAATTTTATCATTAACATCTACAGTAACTCATAAAAAAATCGGTTCCGGCTATAAATCAACCCAAAAAACCTAATACTTTGGAAAATATTTACATTTATTTATGGGCCACAGGATTACGTAGGGCCCACTTCATATCTGGTAAACCAGCAGCCCGAGATAACAATAAACATGTACATTTGGATGTGTGGCCCTTAATCCTAGGATGAAAACTCCGAGAGATTCGTTCAGTGATGGATAAAAGACTTCATATTTGCATATTGAAATAATTTGTGACGCAATAGTTCAAGAATTATTGGCAAAAAAGTATGGGCCACACAACCAAATGCCTGCGATTCTCAGTAATGAAAATAAGATGAACCGGTTGACGGAGCCCCAATTTTATCATTAACATCTACAGTAACTCATAAAAAAATCGGTTCTGGCTATAAATCAACCCAAAAAACCTAATACTTTGGAAAATATTTACATTTATTTATGGGCCACAGGATTACGTAGGGCCCACTTCATATCTGGTAAACCAGCAGCCCGAGATAAAAATAAACGACGCTGGCTCTATCACATATAATATGTGACAGCATATAGCGGCAAAAATCTTCTTATGAAACTCTCATCAGAGAGAAAAACGTGAATCAAATTCTGAAGCATTTGGATGGGTGGATCACGTTCAAAACCTTCTGCTTCAGCCAATACTGCGTCACAAACGTTGCGAAGGTGTTACAAATGAAGAGAATTTCCGTTACTGAAGGTGAGTATTAAAAAAAATGCAAAACATTTAGTATTTTAGGAGATATCGAGGTTTCATTTTTGTATGGAAAATTCGTCAGGGTGACAATGATGTAAGGAATCTTTTTCAAGACAGGAAAATTATATTATGGTGGTGATTTATGACCATATTAAAAGCATGATTCGTCGTATAAATAAAAAATAATAATAAAAAATCCATTTTATTTATCCAGCATAGTACAGTCAAGAGCAGGTCACGCTTTACACTACCAATGCTACTCTTTTCAACTGGACACTGGTGTATGATTTAAGTACAAAGGAGAGTCACAAGTAACAAACTCGATTTTTAAAATAAGTATTTATCCCAACATTTTTTATTCATTGTTACCCTAATTCACGATTTTAATACAAAATGAAACCTCGATATCTCCTAAAATATTGAATGTTTTGCATTTTTTTTAATACTCACCTTCAGTAACGGAAATTCTCTTCATTTGTAACACCTTC
>OX465242.1:15142671-15191846 GCA_949987775.1 Aproaerema taeniolella | reverse complement strand
TTATGACCATGTTAAAAGCATGATTCGTCGTATAAATAAAAAATAATAATAAAAAATCCATTTTATTTATCCAGCATAGTACAGTCAAGAGCAGGTCACGCTTTACACTACCAATGCTACTCTTTTCAACTGGACACTGGTGTATGATTTAAGTACAAAGGAGAGTCATAAGTAACAAACTCGATTTTTGAAATAAGTATTTATCCCAACATTTTTATTCATTGTTACCCTAATTCACGATTTTAATACAAAAATGAAACCTCGATATCTCCTAAAATACTGAATGTTTTGCATTTTTTTTAATACTCACCTTCAGTAACGGAAATTCTCTTCATTTGTAACACCTTCGCAACTTATGTGACACAGTATTGGCTCAAGAAGAAGGTTTTGAACGTGATCCACCCATCCAAATGCTTCAGAATTTGATTCACGTTTTTCTCTCTGATGAGAGTTTCTTAAGAAGATTTTTGCCGCTATATGCTGTCACATATTATATGTGATAGAGCCAGCGTCGTTTATTTTTATCTCGGGCTGCTGGTTTACCAGATATGAAGTGGGCCCTACGTAATCCTGTGGCCCATAAATAAATGTAAATATTTTCCAAAGTATTAGGTTTTTTGGGTTGATTTATAGCTAGAACCGATTTTTTTATGAGTTACTGTAGATGTTAATGATAAAATTGGGGCTCCGTCAACCGGTTCATCTTATTTTCATTACTGAGAATCGCAGGCATTTGGTTGTGTGGCCCATACTTTTTTGCCAATAATTCTTGAACTATTGCGTCACAAATGATTTCAATATGCAAATATGAAGTCTTTTATCCATCACTGAACGAATCTCTCGGAGTTTTCATCCTAGGATTAAGGGCCACACATCCAAATGTACATATTTTTTCTATGTTTATGAACCCCCAAGAAAAAAAAAGTTAGGTCCAAGCCATGGACTATTAAGGTCCATGCATAGACATACTAGAAAAAATAAGTTATTATGTCAGTGGGTCCATGATATTTTAACGTATTTTTCTATTTCTGTGGAAAACAAAGGAAAAATAACAAACGAAGTAACGTCGAACTGACATCTTTTCAAAAGTTGGCAATGTTATCCAAATTTTAACCCAAAAATTTGAATAAAATACTTTAGTAAATTATTAAAAATTGCAAGTGTCTTGGGAAATTTCAGTGCAATCCAAAGTACAAAGTACTGGGGGTGAAATATTTATTTATTTTTCAGAACTGTCTAATGTAAATTGGTCAGAGAGCCATTAATTTATACAAAATGTGTGAAAAACGTATTTCAGAGGCTATAAACATGTAAGCAATCTCGCAATTTAGAACGGAGCTCCTCTCTGAGTCGTAGCTGAGCTAAGTGTCAGGTTTGTGTGCCTATGAACCCGTATGAGTTAACTTGAGACCTGGGCCGACGTCATCTTCTGTGTACGGTGTGCGGAATGATAAAAAATTGAAAGAGAGTCGAGACATGTATCCGTAACAAAGATATCTTTTTCGATATTTTACCATTTTGCACACCGTACATTGAAGGTGACGTCGTCAGCCCAGGTCTCAAGTTAACTCGTACGAGATATAACTACTGCTCAAAAACGGTTTTTGCTTACAGACCCTTGGCCAAGCCTGGTTTTGACGCTTTAGGTGTTACCGCTCCAATTCTGATGCAAGTTAACCCTCAGGGTAAATGGGAACAAACACCACCAGATAACATTGAAGAGCAGAAATTACAAAGGCTTGTAACTTTTCTAACCGAGTCTAAAGTAATAAATGCAGCTCAAACTTATTGTACTCAGTGTGCAGAAGAAAATCGGGTAAGTTGTAAAAGTATAAAATTCTTGTGTCGCGGTGTTTGTTACCGAACTCCTCCGAAACGGCTGGATTTTGGGAACCACGGGAACGAAGTCGCGGGCGGATAGCTAGTTGTAATTTTGTTATATGGGTATTGCAATTCAGTAAGTACTAATATATTTTCTATGGAAAAATAATACTTACACTCGATTCTATTATAGACTGAGATCCCAGGGCCGCCAGATCTTACTTATTTTCTCAGTAACCAAAAGTGTGGGAAAGAGTAGTGCTAATATGTATTATTACCTGCTAGCCTGGGCTGACGGCCAATTTACAGCTACCAGGTTCCGAAGGTACTTCCAAAAATTACTCACGTGTCTTGAAGTCTGGGTACGATGTCTTATAGAATATAATTAATTAAATATAAAAATTAATGATCAACACCGCCAGCACTCTCCGTCGGCTGTAATTCCTGTCAGACGCTTTACAGCTCGCAAGTAAATTATGCGATGGTACCTAAAATCTGAGCCGTGATTTTTTATATGATGTTCAGGGAACTATAACAATATTTTTTATAGCACCCGGACTTCAAGAAAAGTGAGTAATTTTTGGAAGTACCTTCAGAACCTGATACTTAGCTGAAAATTGGCCGTCGGCCCAGGCTAGCAAATATTCATATGTTAACAGTACAAGTACATATTAGCTCTATGAACCACATATGTACAATACATGTTGAGTACATATGTACAAGTACATATAAGCTCTATGTTAACAGTACAAGTACATACATATTAGCTCTACTCTTTCCTACTCTTATGGTTACTGAGAAAATAAGTAAGGTCTGGCGGCCCTGAGATCTTGGTCTATTACAATCGTTACCTGATGCAGTGGTCTCGAAGCGAAGCGCACTGAGCCCAGCGCCACCGACAACGACGCTTTGTTGTCTTGTCGAATCGCTGCCGCAGTTTAAAGCCCGTATTACAGAAGGAGACTCAACTCTTGATCTATTTTTTTATTTTTATCAGCCCATATACGTCCCCACCGAGGAGCACGGGCCTCCCTTCGATACACGAAGGGGATTTAGGCCATAGTCCACCACGCTGGCCTAATGCGGGTTGGTGGACCACTCGTCTTTCGAAAATAAATTTTCTTGGACGGGCGGGTTTCATCACGATGTTTTCCTTCACCGTTGAGCAAGTGATAATTAGAAATCCGTACATAAATCCGAAAATATGAATTTAGTGGTACAGGCCCGCACCAGGATTTGAACCCGCGACTTTCGGATTACAAGTCTGGCTCATTACCAACTGGGCTATCACCGCTGTCATTACCAACTGGGCTATCACCGCTTCATTACCAACTGGGCTATCACCGCTCTCATTACCAACTGGGCTATCACCGCTTCATTACCAACTGGGCTATCACCGCTTCATTACCAACTGGGCTATCACCGCTCTCATTACCAGCTGGGCTATCACTGCTATATTCAAGTATTAATTATCTCCTTTTCCGACTGTCAAAATGACAAAGATGACTTAAACTCAAGTATAGATAGAGTCTGAGTCGCGTTCTGTAACACGGTCCTAAGGGTACTATTATATTATATTCTGTGTAAGGTTATAATAGAGTAGTACCTAGTCATATACCCGTAAAACCTTACGTTAGATTGTATGACTTAGGTAGACAATAAAAAGTTATGATTAATGTAAGAAACCTTATATTGTGGTGTTATACCTAATAAAAAACAAGTACAGCGAAAAGCGTTTTCAGATTAATTATAATCGGACAGAATCATGTGATGTTTTTAAATATCCCCGCCAAAAAACATGGCATCTTAGCTCCTAAACAGATGGATCTATTTTGATGTGGTTTTTGTTTTGTTGGAAAACTGACGCAATCCAGTGGTTCTTAGGTTTATTTGATCTATCACATTAAACATTGTGCTTTCAACAACCTTTACGTAATATCTCACTCTACAAGCTGATAAAGTTGTTTTTTTTTACGATCCTCGCTTGGTTATTGAACAATCCATATAAGAACTGAAAATGGTAAAAAAAATTAAAAAGGTCTATGATTTATTTTAATTTGATGAAGAAAGAAGTAAAAGAAAAAAAAGGATAAGTAAGAATAACTCTAAAAAAAGTTTAACGCCGAAATTCATCGCTTACAACTCAATAAGCCGCTGAACCAACCTTGATCAAATATAGCTAAGAACCATTTCGATTACATCAGCTTTCAAACAGAAAAACCACATCGAAATCGGTTCATTCGTTTAGCAAGCTCCGATGCCACAAACAGACACATAGATACACAGACACACATCACACATACACACGTCAAACCGTCTTTTTTGACGGGGTTTAAAAGACAGACTACAACGTCTTTCTGGAGACTTTTCCTGCGGTCGCATGTCATGTCAAGTGGGGCGATTTTAGTATTTACACCAAATTATTTGAAAGTAACCTTTCTCAATCTAACGTAACGTTGTCTATTGCATTAATTCATATTTTGTTTATATTTTCATTATATTTTGGATCGTTCCAGAACTGCGGTGTTTCCAATTATGTACCCGTCATAATGATGCCAATACAAGCCGGTAGTATTGATTCTTGTCCGTTTAATTTGGATGACATTGAATTCATTCCAGAAAAAAGGAGGGAAGGATAATTACATACCAGTCTTGTTACTAGCCCCTTCTGTATCTGCGATGGATTTGGAATCATTAGAAAATTCCACTGGAGAAAAAAAGGAAAAAGAAAAATCAGAAAAAGATAAAAATAGCACGCCACCAACGGGAAAGGGTATGGGGGATGCACCGAAAAACGCAAAGCGCTATTTGGGGGCCGGTGCAGTAATCAAGAAAAAGAAGAAGCAACCCTATGTATTTCAAAGATTTACTGACTTTGATTTAATTTCACAATGGTAACTAGATATTGTAACTTGCATATTTTTATAAATAAATTGTGATGGAGAGGTGGTGTGATGCAATTGATGATTTCATTTAATTTTTTAAATTGAATAATTAGCAGTTTTAGTTGTCAATGACTAAAATACCTAGCGTTTAGTCGCAAGATGGATTCAACCATGGTATTCAGTAGAACACATCCAGATCTAATTCTCCGCATCAATCATAAGTCTCCCAGACATGGGTTCCCGCTGGGTATAGACACATTAGTTACTTAGGTATTCCATGGCGAGTCCCGCTACGTCTGTGAAAAGTTATAAGTCTCCCAGACTTAGGATCCCGCTGGGTATAGGCACATTAGTTACGTAGGTATTCCATGGCGAGTCCCCATGTCTATGTGAAAAATTATAAAAGACATGGGTTCCCGCTGGGTATAGACACATTAGTTACGTACCTAGGTGTTCTATGGCGAGTCCTGCTTCGTCTGTGAAAAATTATAAAAGAAGTCTCTCATGGGATCCCGCTGGGTATAAACACATTATTTACGTAGGTATTCCATGGCGAATCCCGCTACGTCTATGTGAAAAATTATAAAAGAAGTCTCCCAGACATGGGTTTCTGCTGGGTATAGACATTAGTTAGTGATTTAAATTATCTTTGACATTAGTTACGTAGGTATTCTATTCTATGGCGAGTCCCGCTACGTGTATGTGAAAAATTCACTGACATAAAGCTTATTTTTTCTATGTCTATGGAAAAATTATAAAACGGAAATTCGATGCCCGTAGCAAGACGCTTCGTCTGATTCGATCGACAGCTTGATTGCGCGAGGGCCCCGCGCATAGACATAAAAAAAATAAGTTAAACCGCGCAGGAGAGCCATAGACAAGAAATTCGCTCTTTGGCTTTGTCAATGTTGACAATGGACTTAGTACTTTCTCTTATGTTGACAGACGTAGGGCCACGGCGCATTCAGCGCGCGAGCACATCTTGCTCGAGCTGTAGTAATTGCTGTAGTCAATAGTAGCATGGGCAGCAGTGTGTAATACACTATACCTAGTATATCTACTTTGTTCAAAATCAGGTATGGGTCGTGGTCCACCTGTTTCGTTCACCTGGGTGGACCACGGGCACTTTTTTTTGCCGGTGGTCCACCTAAATGATGGTCCACCCAGGTGAACGAAACAGGTATTTTGAACCCGTCATATAGTATTTTGGGCATTTTGGGAAAAGTTTATTTTGAAAATTTTTTGTTCTACCCACCCGCAAGCCCTTTGGGAAAGGTTTATTCTGAAAGTTGTTCGTTCTACCCGCCCGCAATCCCTGACTCCCGAGCGACGTTCCCGGCCTCGACGCTTATTCGGTGTCCACTCACGGCCCATGCCTACCCATCGATGAGTTCGTCCGCATTTTGGCGCGTCGAATGTTCGACCGCACCGATAATGGACCTCAGATGGACTTCACAATATCGCCCCGCTGCACACCAGCCCTCCGGACAATGTCACATGGCTGGCATAGCCTCCTGAACTGTGCCAGTCTGAGGCGCTGAGTCCCTCTGCTGGGCTCGAAGAAGAAATTGAAGAAGATGCTGCCGAAGGCGTAGAGCTGTAATATTTCTACGGCTCCGCCACCCAAGACCATAGGGTAGTTGCCCCCTGAGTTGAAGTCCGGGAACGAGGGGACCCTCACAGCCCGTACTCCTTTGGCCGACATGGCCATAAGATGACCGAATGATGATACCTACCTATTGGGATGTAACCGGAACACATGACCTACCAACTCCCGTTTAGTTTTGCAGCCTTTACTTCGAAATCTGCAGCACCAGGCGTGTAGCACGGTACTTCTTGCACTTCTGTGTTTCGGTTTGGTGGCCACACACTTGGCACCGTAGGTTAGGACAGCCAAGAAACACATTCCAGCGAGTTTGCACGTCAGCAACATTGTAAGGTCTCCCTTCATTTCATGTGTTCCGTTATGGACCTGCAGTAACTCCTCCATGCGTTCGACTATCTATCGGGCCCAAGTAAATCTACTCGTCGACGTACTGATTGTATTTCTTGCCCGTCTACCACAATACTACTTTTCGTTAGCTAATATATTAATAAAAAAATTAGAATGGTATAATTCAACATGTTCATTGACTTATTTACATTGACATTTAAAAAATCTGTATCTTGACAATATCCAAAACTTTTTCATTTGACTGCGGCCTTGTTTAGTGCACATTATCTTTTAACGGTATTTGTTAAACATTAAACATTAATCTTAACCTTCAGGTATTTTATTATTACCATTGGGACATGAGATCGAAATCTATATGTCTTGCCAATATCCATGGTTTTGGCTTGAACATCGGACCGCGGCCTTGTTTAGTTTCCTCACCACCTTTCTCTGCTGCATCTTTTTTATCTTGCTTCTTACATGAATGCCAGATGAATCTGTAAAAAAACGAAAATAGTATGTAGATTAGTGCATAAACGTGCACTATTTTGTTGCAAGACCACTCTTGTCGCAGTTAGGGTTATGATATATTTAATCACTGTTTAGTCTCAGTTTATAGCTGATAAAGCAGTCGGAACGAAAGCAGTCAGATGCGCAGCAGATTTAAGGTACACAAGCGTAGCGTAAATGTAGATGCAAAATACGTGCTAAGATACAGCCTCAACAACGCTTCCGGGGAGAAAAGTTGTGTGAAAAACCCTTTGTTTTCGAGACATTGGTGAACTTTTATGTGTTTGTATTAAGAAAGAAAGAAAGAAAGAAAGAAAAAGAAATTTATTCACCATACAATACAGACACCAAAATAGCATACAAATGAATGATGTGGTGAAAAGGTGCTGCCTCAGCCAGGCTGTTTTTCAGTCAGCACCTGAGTTGACTGCTAACAACATGCATTTAAGATGCAGCACAATAATTACTGAGAAGAATCTCTGGTTCCAAGACCACTTATAAACATTAAGAGAAAAGAAAAATGAACTTAACGGCATTGCTCAATGCTCACACTTACGAAAAACTCAGACTCCATCATGGGTTAACATTTAGAGACTCAACTTAGTTTACCTAAGGAACTGGTGACCAGATACATGATGATTTTTGTTTTGACATTAGCCACTCTCTGGACAATCTTCTAAATTGGCAAATTGTTTTTGAATTCTTAACAGGAGGCGGAAGATCGTTCCATATTTTGGATGCTGAGTATCCAAAGCCTCCCCTGAAGAACTCCAACTTAGGTGGCGGTAAAACCAATTTAGGAAATCGTTCAGACCTCTTTTTACCTGGGCCCGCGCTAGTCCATTTAAGCTCTGAGCTTTCGGGACATTTGCTCTATAAAATAGATATTATCAATATAATATGTAAATTACATTCGTACCTTGGCGTGCGGATAGTCTGGTTATGTGTTGGGCACTTAAACTCCCAGTCGGGTAGTTGCAATATGTATATAAGTTCTTCTTCGCTCTCGGCCTTTTGCTTTTCGGTCTCGGCCTGATTTGAAGCATATGGCTGGAAGATTAATTAATTTAATACTAACTGCCATACTCAGAGACGTCAATTAAAGTTAAGTACTATTAAACTCTGATGTTATCTCTTTCACTCTTGTTGATGTAAACAAGGATAGCATGACATTTAATTACTTCTTAACTTTAATTGACGTCTGAGTATGGCAGTTAATCTCACCTGTTAAATTGGGCAATTAGATAAATCACCAAAAAAGGACATTAAGTATATTTGATAAATATATTTGGAGTATCAGTGTCACAACTCACTATCTCTTCGCATCCGACTTCCTTTTAGCATAAGTATGCAACTTCGTGCTTTAAAAGGAACCCTAACTGATACCAAAACGGCGCGTCACGTGAATAACTCTTGGTCTGGTCTGGTCATGATAATTTATGCCCAACAAAAGCCTTATCTATTAGTACATTTTTATGGAAAGTATTTGGAGTCATTACTTTCAGTCTAAATAAGTCCACATGGCACACTTACGAAGACACTAGGAGCAGAAATAGCTTCACTTGGATCCAGAAAACCGTCCAGGATTTGTTGGTTGATCTTCTTTTTTCTATCCAGAGTAAAGTTATTCGTGTTTTCTCCTGACTTTGGATAGGTGATTAATGGTCTCCTGGAAAACAAAACAAAATATAAGGATTACTTTAAGGAACTTTTCAGATAAAAAACTGGAAAAACGTTTTTATAAATCCATGTTCCTTGGAAAAAAATGTTCAACATTGTGAGCTGAAATTAACATCCTTAAAATACCGTTTACGATAATACGGGATATGCCAGAATGTCGTTTTACAAACTACTAATGCCGTCTCCGCCCTGCAAAGGGTTAAGTTTCGCTTACCAATTTAAAGTCACCCTATATTTTAGAGGTCTGCCGAGTTCTTTCGGCAGGGTCCGCAATGGCAGAATGACTTATTTTTACATCTTTATTAATATTATAAAGAGGAAAGATTTGTATGTTTGTATTTTTGTATGTAACGAATAGGCTCCGAAACTATTGGACCAATTTCAAATTTTTTTTCACTATTACGATGACACATTATCCCTGCGTAACATAGGCTACATAATTTTCCCAAATTCCCACGGGAAAGAAGTCCCGAGCGGGATGCTAGTAATTAATAAATGGTTAACTGTTGCCGTCACTTTTATTCCGGTATCTTATGAGGTAATTTTACTAAAAAAATAACTACCTACATAAAAAATATCGATTATTTCCATGACCCGGCAGAATCGGCTCTGGCAGACCTGACTTTTTTGACGTGTCACCTTCACTGCGTTAAGAGATCAAAAGACCTCCTACGTGTACTCTCACAGTGTGCGGGTGAGAAATACTGTCATTTCAGTCTAGTGCGGAATTCATAGCTCGTGTATCTTAATACGTGTGAGAGAGAGTTTATAATTTGGTTTCTGTTTGTTAGAGAACAATTGTGAATAAAAAAATGTAGGAGATTTTTAGGCCTCTTACCGCAACCTGCATCAGTGCGGCCGAGGGGTCTATAAACCTCGTATTAGGAAGTACGAGCTTTTCCACCCCCTTACGCACCAGTATTTACTGAGTGACATTGACCTATTGACCAGTGTTGCGCACGCGTCGATGACTAATAGACGCATTCATTTGCAATTTGTTCGGTCAGAGAAACTACGAAAATGGTTGGAAAACGATGTAAGAGAATGCTACAATCAGCACAAGAATCGCAAATTGAAGACTTTCTGTGCCAAAATATCGCTGTGTTTATGAAAAAGTTAAATCTGTGAGCCAACCGCCTCCCAGTGCCAAAAACAAAATTGCAATTCTAGAGAATATACGTATCTGCCCTCCTCTATAGATCCAGCCCAGGAACTAGTGAATATCGCGATGAACTAAAAGTGATGATTGTATGATTAAGCTAAACTGATATGTACTTTTTATGACTAATCAGGCTCTCTATAATCAGTGAACTCAGTGCAGTGCAGATACAGCGTCTTCGGTAGATTTACCATGACGAAAACCAAATTGGTTTGATCGATAACTTTGTCTTTCTATTAGGTACATCACTAATTCTCTCTTAAACTTTTCCTAAAATTCAGTGCTATAACTCCTCCTAAATATTTCCTTCAACTTCGGAATAATTTGACATCAGAACCTCGGGCGAAGCCAAAATAAGACAGATAATGTCTTCAGCAATCGTATGATATAAATTTCTTACAAAAAATTATTTATTTCGCGGAAAAAAAATCATTAGAACCATCTGGTGCAGTGAGAGGTCGATAGACCTGTAACCGCACTCGGAGTAATGGTCGGTTTAAGGCCTTAAGGCGACTACAGCACCCGATAAAGGCAGCACACATAGGAATAGTGCCATCTCCGTCTCTCAACAGGCCTGGGCCGGCAGTGCGAACAGTGTCGATACACGAAGTTTACGGACTATGAAAGCGTGCGTGCGTAAAAACATGTTCGAAAGTTAGAAAAATGAGATTTATGGAAAGGTAACAGCTTAAATCGAAAAATTCGTTAACTACTTATCGAGAGTGTTCAATCACGAACATTTTGATAGCAAATTCAAGTTCCTGTGTGCATTTTACTATCGTTTTTACAAGCTTAAAAGATACACAATATTGGTATTTAGAGGTGACTTTGTGAGCTTTTTCTATCGAACCAAAAGTGCTGAATCATGTTTTCAGCAAACTACTAATTTACTGACAATCCTAACTACTTATCTAGTTTATGTCCTGAATATTACCGTAGTATTTTTTGTCTTCGATTAAATGCAGTGCGTCATGCTTATCTACGAATCATAAAATCGTAATTTAGGTGCTGTAGTCGCCTTAAGGCCTCTCATAGCACTATTTGAAAGTGAGCGCAATTTGTTGCCGCACGAGTCGGTTAACGATCTCAAGATAGCTTTTTGGGGTATTTGATGAAGTAGGTATTTTCGGGCTCGGGCTCTCCTACTAAATCTGCAGCCCGAGCATCATGCGCGACAACTCGCGCGGCACGCCACTCGGCTGACAGTGAAACTTCACTTTGATTGCGCCGGACCCAAGACTTGCTCGCTCGCCCTCTGGCGTTGTCAATGTTGACATTTTGACATAGGACCGCGGCGATTCCGCACGCGAGCTATCGTGCTCCAGCTGCTGATAGATGTTGATTTGAAGTTATTTTACCTGAATGGGTCGAGGTAAAGCGCTCGTTCAGGAAAGTTGAAATGTTTTTTCAAATACTTCTCATCCAAGAATTTGAAAGGTTCACCATTGCCTGAAGCACTGTGTACTGATTGTGTTGGTTTTGTTCCTCCGCTACCTCCAAAACTTTTGAATTCATTTGCTGTTCCATCTCGAGGTACCAGACAGATTAAGGGGAGCCCTGACTTGGCGCCGGAACTCATCTGACCCCCAGTGGACGCACAACAACAGCATCCGCTGTAAAAAATTTAAATAGATAGGTACAGAAATGTACATTTTGATGGTAAAACAAGGCCTTGTAATTAAACCAAGTCTTAGACTAATATCGGTCACAGGGTCAGTCAGCAGAGTTTGTAGATAAAAAAGAACGACAAAGTTCTACAGTCATTATATAAATTTTTTGTTCACACACTGCCTTGTTTCCAAGATAGAAAGATAATGAAAAATCGGAACTTACCTCGCCATATTGCGATAAATTATGGAAGGCAAATGAAAACTGTTTTTTTTATTTCTTGCATTCGTATTTTTTTTAGCAATACGTTGATATTACTATGTTTTGATATCCATGTTAGTGATTGATTGATGATTGGTTTACTTTTGAATAAATTTTGTTGAGAATATTGTTAGAAAGTGAATAGAATACAATATAATTTTGTATCATGACAATCTGCGTAGCGGGGGACTAAAATTATTGACTTTTACAATATCCTACGGATTTTGTCACATATGTCATTGTTTATATTTAAATGTCCGTCAAAAATCTCTGTAGCCAACGATCAGCAAAAAGTAGAAAAGCTAAATCTTTTTTTACGCACCAACTGACTTACATAAACATAGAAAAAATAAGTTAAGTGAGTACTTATACTTATAGTAATACTAGATTTTTCCCGCGGCTTCACTCGCGCAAAGAACATTTTTAGTTACCCATTTCAATCTCCAAATCGCGCAACACGATTTTTTTGGTTTATGGTGGTATTTAAAGGAATTTACTACCTTGTTTCGAATGTCGTTCAGTCGACGGCCAGTTCACCGAAGCCATTGACTCGAACGTCCGTTTCATCGAAAAGCCACAGCATCGATGTACCACAGTTTCGATAAGCTATTTGTTCTATTGTTTATTTCACCGAAAAGCCATTGAAAAGATAGTCCTATGCCTCGAATGTCTATTGGCACGATGTACCTAGAAGTCGAAAGCTACTTAGTTATTCTATTTTGCAATTCTACAAAACAAGGACTACTAAATTAGATGAAACAACCAGTTGGGTTTAATCAATGTTACGTGATATATATTATCATTCTACAGCATGTCTACAGCAGAATAATTGAGTAAAGTCACTAGTAAGCAGTAATCAAAAATAGTCAGTTATACTAAGATGTCTATATGATTGGCGATGGCTTTTAAGAAGTCTAATGTTGACATTTCTGTCTTATTTGAACAAATTATTTTAATGCTATTCTCTACCTTTGTCCTTCGTTTGGTCCACGAAGGTCCATCAACGCATGCTTTGATTCTTTAAACTGTGTGGTTGGTGGCTATCTGTTCTTTAATTAGCTCACGTATTGTTTAATACAGGCCCATGCGACTATTGTCTAAATGCACGTTCTAGCGCCAGTGCCAACTTTCTACGGCGTTTTGAGTCCTGGAAACGTATTTTTGGAACGATAGAATTCCAATTCGCATACGAATTGAGAAGATTCGCATGCAAATCCACTAAATCACTATTTCCAAAATTCGTTTCGTGAGTTCTGCAGCGAGTGGTGCAACCCACTCGTTTTGCATTTTCCACTAGTAGAAAGCGCGCAAAGTGTCAATCACAGTTAAACATATTTTTTGTTAAATTCATCACTTTCGGGAATGGAGAAGGAATTTATGAAGACATAATACCATATCTTCTATATTCGACTGTATTTGTATCTTTCTTGTGTAAAAATTGAAAGTAGGTGAGTAACAATGTAAGTGCCTGTTAAATTTAAGGATTTCCCTTGATTTCCCTGGGATTGCTCGGAAATGGCCCCGTAACATGGCCACGGAGTGTACGTTTACGTACCCCATAAAACACATGTCATGTTATGTAATTTGAAATGAGAAGAAGATTTTGAAAAGAAAAATAATATTTGAACTAATGAGCAAATAAACCATTGTTCATATACCAAAATTCAACTTCAGTGGCTATTCTGTGATCCAGTAAAGTTTTTTTTTTTATCAAATGATGCATAAAAAGTAAGCAAAAAGTGAATAAAATACTGACAAAAATGTATGACGCAATAAAGAGTAGCTGATTTGATAACACAGTGACCCTTTTGACAAGTGAGAGTATTACCTTTTTCATTAGGCTTCATACTGGCTTTATAGAATGACAGCAAAGAGTTTTTATGCCTGACAAAATAATTATTTCTGACGAATATCTTGATTTTCAGTGAAAAGTAAATTATTTATTTTACTTTTTCAATAAAACAAATCTGATTTTTAACAAATAATTGAACTATTTAATCATTTCTGTAGGCGCGATTGGCATTTTATTTACTTAGCCTTTGCCTCATAATTGTGGAAAAATATTTTGCTCGCCATTGTTTTGCCCGCCATTTGAAATTATTTATTCAACAAAATCATTTTTGTGTTATAAAAATGTTAATTCCTTAATGTTTTGTGTTTAATCGTAAAATATTAGTGCACATTGTTCAATTTTAACACGTTTACAGCGAACGTTGATTGGAAATACTATCTTTAAGAACTTTGGATGTAGGTACCTATACGATGTAAGTTTTTGACAACATTTTTTTAAGTTTCATTTCCTCGGCTACTGCATTGTAAAATGTTGAACAATATACGTGCCTTAGGTAATGTGTAACTGGAGCCCTATAAAACACTCGCTTCGCTCGTGTTTCAAATGGGCTCACGTTACACATTACCTACGACACTAGTATCGTTAATAACTATTACCACACTTTTTTAAGTTAGTTTACTGCATAATACACAGAATGGTAATATCAGGTCCATGCAATACTTCGTCAGTGCTATTACACATTAAACAACTCTTTTGTGAAAAATGGCTCTATCCTTTTTTTTAGTACTTGATATTTGTCTGGATACCAACATACATATTTAATTAAACGACGATACATTGTAATATAGTGTTTAATAAAGAGTCGCCACGTGTTCGACGCGTGGCCAGCATTTATGAGTGAGGGAGAGGACTGACGTCGAACGACGATTTCTAAATTAGCCTGAGTCATACCGAGAGTACTCTAAATACTTTCTGCTTACATAATAATATGTTAATCAATAGTTATTAGTAAACAACAATTTTTAGCTTATTAGTTAATATCCTAACTTTACATTTCTAATATTACTTTGACTTTTATCGTCAACCAACATGTTTTACACATTTATTTATTTATTTAATTTATTTCGCACTACAAAGGGTGTTGTTACAAAATTATGTTCAACCTGTGAAGGTGTCACATTTCTGTTATCCATCAGGATAGGCAAAGGACGGAGTTATACAGTAGAAACATAAAACGGGCAAGTGCAAGTCGGACTCGCATACGAAGGGTTCTGTACTATTACCTATAAAACCGGCCAAGTGCGAGTCAGATTCTATAAAAAAAATGATCTCTATAAAAACGGCAAAAAAATTAAGTTTGTTGTATGGGAGCCCCCTTAAATATTTAATTTAATCTACTTTTTAGTATTTGTTGTTAGAGCAGCAACCGAAATACATCATCTGTGAAAATATCAACTGTCTAACTATCACGGTTATGAGATACAGCCTCGGACAGACTTATCTATAAAAACGAGCAAAAAAATCACGTTTTTTGTATGGGAGCCCCCTTAAATACTTATTTTATTCTGGTTTTTAGTATTTGTTGTTATAGAACCAATAGAAATAAATCATCTGTGAAAATTTCAACTGTCTAACTATCACGGTTCATGAGATACAGCCTCAGACAGACTTTCTATAAAAATGAGCAAAAAAAATCACGTTTTTTGTATAGAAGCCCTCTTAAATATTTATTTTATTCTGGTTTTTAGTATTTGTTGTTATAGGGCACATAGAAATGCATCATTTACGAAAATTTCAACTGTTTAACTGTCACGGTTCATGACATACAGCCTGATGACAGAGGGACGGACAGCGGAGCCTTAGTAATAGAGCCCCGTTTTTTCCTTTGGGTTCGGAACCCTAATAACGACTTCGCTACGTAATTTTGAAGAACAAAATCCCGGTGATATGTATATCGAAAGTTTATGAGTGCGGTGCGATGTAGGTACGTTACTTTATACTGTTTCGACGTACGAAATTACGTGGTATTTTTATACGATAGGTACATTTGCGAAGTACAAAATTCGTTTACAGGTATAGGAACATCATTTTTTATTTTATTTTTTCTATCGTTCCGTTACCCTCATTTTTTTAATAGCTTGCCACTCGCAGCTTTACTTGCTTGTATAGCGACAAATCACAGACACAATAAAATACAAAATAGTTCCGCTTGTTACACAATTGTCATGCAGTCAGGTGCAGACAGGATAGAGTCAAAAGAAAGGAAAACACTTTCTAACGTAATAAGGTACACATAAATTGGGTGCTTTCAATCAGTTAGCGTTTGGTTAACGAAAATTAAGGATGTAGATGCCTAATAAACTAATCGTTTTTCCAAGAAACTAGGGCGAAATATGAAAAAACATAGGCTATACATTTCTACCCTTCATACTACTTGAAAGATCAGCTGATTGCGTTAGTAAGAAGTTTTTTCCGAATTTAACGTAGGTGACTTGGGAAAAGTTGTTCAGTTTCATAGGGAAAACCACCCCTAAAGTTTCGTTAACTAATATAAAGTCACCTCATATTAGAAATAGTGATAGTTATTGTAGACATAGTTCATGTCAACAAAAACAAAAGTTTTGTGTCAGTGGAGGTATTCGCAAAGACAGATAAACACCTTTGGGGCCGTCCATTATCACGTGATGTTTTTTAGCATTTTTACGTGCTTTGTAGATCAACGTCGGCTTCATCAAGCCACACTACACGCCGTTTTTCGGTTTAGAAATCGCGCGTTTGACGAAAAAATAAATACACGTGATATCTTTCTATCCCCCCTTGTGATATTTCATGATTTCTGCTTAACCCGCTCCCCCCCCCTTTCGAACCTCACGTGATTAATGGACGGCCCCTATGCACCTGAACACTGATATTGTGTTGAGATAGATGTGAAAACCTCTCGCATCCTGTATAAGTGTATTGCACTAACTTGCGAAACGAAACGAAACGTAAATAATTCTACGGTGATGATCTTTCTCAGTCATCTCAATTTTCTCTGTAAGTTTTTGTACTTTTACAAAAAATAATGCCCTTTCTGTTTATTTCTATGTCACGTTTGTTCGGTTTCACACAGTTATCTCCAAAATTTGTTTACAAGCACTCGGATATCCTGACACCAGCAGCTCGAGCACGATGGGGACAAACTCGCACGGCTTGCCACTCGGCTGACGGTGAAACTTCACTTTGATTGCGCGAGGGCACCGCGCAAAGGCTTGCTCCCACCTTTGGTCTTGTCAATGTTGACATTTTGATATAGGAATGCGGCCTATTATGCGCACTATCACCATCGTACTCGAGCAGCTGTTGAGAAGTTTTTGCGTTTTTGCGTACATTAAGTAGGTATGTACGAGTATGTGAATCAGCAGGCCGAGTACGATAGTGACAGCGCCGCGACAACACCGCGGTCCTATGTCAAAATGTCAACATTGACAACGCCATAGGACGAGCAAGCCTTTGCGCAGGACCCTCGCGCAATCAAAGTGAAGTTTCAGCGTGAGCAGAGCGCGAGTTTGTCGTTATCGTGCTAGAGCTGCAGCATACTAAATTGAACAATTTTCAAATATGAACCTACGAGTAGGTCCAAATATGAAAAACAATGTTCACCTCTCCGTAAAACTTGAGCGATCGGCTGATTGACTTAGTATTCCTACCTAGTCGAGCATTATTTTGAGAATTTTGTTTTGGTTCCTAGGGGAAACTTGTTCAGCTTCCTGAGGAGAATCATCCCCTATTATTGGTAGCTAAAACTTAAAAAAAGGCAAATAAAATTAACAGTTTATTTTTGCATCCACAGACTTGGTTCAGTTATTTATTTGCTTTGCTTAGCCTCCACAAAAATGGCCCTGGACCCGAATTAGGTAATTTAATTATTCTAAAGCGATAACAATTTATTAATAGTCATCAATACAATATAAACACATGGATTTATACCACGTGGGAACACGTAGACTCTTTCTAATTCATCGCCTATTTTTATACTACGATGACACTCAAATTACCTTCAGTCCTTGTCCTCAATTATTTACACCGAGGGTTATTGGACATCAGTAAACCTGTCACCACGGCCATTACTTTGTTGATTTTAGTTTACGATGTTTTCTTGTAACATTGTACAACAATTGTACAAACAAATGTTTTGAAGCATACTAAACAAAAAGGTTCAGTTATTCAATTTTTCAAACAATAACATAAATTTGTTTAATTTTTACCTAGTTTAAGACAGCGTTTTTTGTAAATTTTCTCGCATTACAATTTGCTCGCGACATATCCACTGTAATGGAGCAAAATATGGTTAAGGTACCTCGAATACTAAACGAGACAAAGCGTCAGGTGGTGAAAATAATACGTAGAGCTTTTTGTTGTTTAACTATTGGATCACAGTGCAAGTGTTCACACACTTGAAGCTAAAGTTCAAAAAAAAGATAGTTTACTGAATAAAGGCTCAGTTAACATTAAGTATGGAAAACAAGGCCAATTGCGACGGAAAAATCAATTGTACCGATTTTATCACGATCACAATTGAAGTGGCGATAAGGCGATAAATACCCCAGGCCTGCAGAGCGGTATCTGGATATCATATCGATATCTCTAAAGCAAACTGCACAAGTACTTATACAATGAACTTAGGTTACTTGCGTCGGGGAAGAAAAAGTACGGGGAAGAACGGATAGCAAATACTTACATCAACAGCTGACAGCGTAAATTATTTAATAAATTTAGTCATTTATAAGTAAATTATGTATAACTTGTTAATTTGTTGTGTTCTGTTTTGGTAAATAAATGGGATTATTGATTAAACGATGGTTAAACATGTGGTCAAAAATATACTTAGGATTCCATAATGTATCGGCTGAAAATTTGGACCTCGGCAAATCGTTTTAATGGTAGTTTATATTATAAGTGTGAAAATAAATGCGTGATATTATTGCGCCAACATGACGGCTGTTGGGGTCTGTTCCCGGCCTGTGACGTCAGTGCACAATAGGTGGGTGGGTAGGCGGAATTTATGCGTCTATTGGGGTGCCGCACGTGTACCGCTATGCAGTGACCACACTTTCGTACAAAACGGCACGTTGTAGTAATTTAATAAAATAAAGTATATTGCTCCATCTACACAGATAAAAATAATTTTCAAGAAAAAATACTTTTTAGATTGATTAATTTTTCTTGGCAGCTTGGTATTAAATTGTTTGGAAGCTCAAATAGTCACCTTTCCACCAAAGTTTTAAGTTTTTACATCCACGTCTGATACTTTTGAAAAAATTCGGGCGTTCTTTGAGGTACTTACTCGAATACAGAGTGTAAGGGACAGCTTAGCAAAAACTGAAACCCTGAATTCAGACCATCATTCTAAATGATTTTCCGGTGGAATTTTCGTCCACTGTTTCGCAGTATGCTGCGTATATGTGCCAAAGTAGGTAAATAACGAAAACTCCTTAATCTGACATTTCTGGGAAAAAAAATCACTTGTAGCTGATCATAGTTATGAGTAGATTCTACCATTTAAGTATTTTGCTAAGCTGTTACATCCTGTATATATTTAGCTAAACGAATTGCCCTTCTCACTCTTCAACCTACGTTACACCTGTAACAAAGCTTTTTCCGAACCAGAGACTATCCCAGAAAATTTATAATTTGTGGTGTTTCTAGCGAGGTCCACCTGTCGCCATCCTCTGCCCTATTCTGAATCTATACGAAATTCACTATGTACAGAGGCCAGCGCATCAGGTTACTCCATTTTCATTGCAAAACCGCTCTTATCAACAACAGCACAGAGTGCACGCGTGTGGTAGCCTGAGTTGCGGCCGTCCGTACATATCTCCTCTTACAGTTTGTTTGCCGTCTCGCTTCTGTCTTGAATAGTAAACAAATATTTAAATCCTTGTTATTTAAAATGCTTTACCTTGATTTTAAACAAAACAAAGAAAGACCAATTTATTTATTAATTAATAGAAGGGGATAAAGCAGTATATTTTGTCACGGGCGCTATATTGAACCCCGAGCACGAGGGATTCTAGGGTTAACTCACGAGCGAAGCGAGTTCGCTCGGGAATTAAGGAAAGATTCAAGATCGCCCAAGACAAATTCCTCGTTATACTCTACTTTATATAACCACTGCGAGGCAATAAAAAGTAATGCAATTAGAAACAATTAGTAAGTTTCCAATAATGCCAGAGGTTCCGGTTTGTATGCACCGGAACCTCTGACATTATTGGAAACTTACTAATTTGTATGGAGTCAGATCACTGTCATCATAATTTTAACCTTTTTCATGAAATTGAAACTGGGAAAACAACACAGCGAGCGATTTGCACTTTAGCACCTTTTTTCTTTTTTATTCGTTAGTGGCCAGTCCGATTTTATTTTAGTTAAAAAAACTGTAATTTTTTTTATCTAGGATAACCTTATAAGTAGCTTATGTTTACTTTTACTACCCAATTTTATATGTTTTCTTAAAAAGCTATTGGTTATCTCAATAATAATGAAAAAACAGTCTTCCAAGAACAAGAATGATAAAAGCTAGGTCCAAATTTGATGAATGCAATAAGACTCCTTTTAGATCAAGTACACAACACATCATGAAATTCTAACTTCGGAGATACTACGAAATGTAAATTAGTCCATTAAACTGAAGAACTTTTCCCAAAGAACCTATTTTACGAAAAGTTCCATCAGCCGATCTTAATCATTGTACGCGAAACATTTACGCAGTTACTTAGGGAAAGTTATTCAGTTCGTCTAAATAAAGCATACTAGGTATATTTTTTGAAACACGTTGTATATGAAGAAAAACAAGCAATAGTTGTTAAAGACCTTAGGTATTGGGACTTCGCAGTAGTCGTTCTTTATCCCTTTTTACATCATTATTTAATGCAATCTCATTTATTGATTTTATGAGTTTCCCTATATAAGTAACTGTAATTTATGGACCGCATTTGTTAAAAAAGTTTTGTCGTCAGGAATAGGCCCCCTCGTTCCTCTGGTGCACCTCTCACTGAATCTTCTATAACGCGTATGCGCGTCGCAAATCGTCTGTCAGCCCGTGACATTGCGTATAATGCGTTCCACCTAGTTAGCAGCTCCCCGCGCCCCCCGCACCCTCCGTAGAAATCTGCACGCCTTGACACCCCCGTGACTGATCACCCGCGCCAAATTGCAAGCACCGTGCACGGCTTCAATGAGCATATAGTCCCGAATCAAAGGTGACGTCACAATAGTGATCTGACTGTGAAATTAGGCGAGTCCAAGGGTAAACATTGAGTTTTACGTTTGCCTTGTAGTCCGAAATGAACTCTTGTATTTTCTATCTTTTTTATTACATTTCTAGAAGTTTTATACGTTTTTTTTTACAATATATATGACACTGTAATAATCAAGGTTAGCTTAGCCAATTACCAACAAATACAAAGCGCATTCAAGAGGCTCATACGTATTTCCCACAAACTAGTTATCATTGTCGATTTAATTCAATAGAACTATGTATCAGATACCTTCGCAGTACTGCCTCTTTAACATGACGTTTCCGAAGAAAAATATACCTGTTACATTCAATAAACTATGGGTATAATATGACGATAAACTCGTAAAGACAAAGAAATTTGTACATTGACGATATTAGAAAAAAATATATCCACAGCGACTTAGAATCAACTGAGTGTGTAAGTGTTTTTTTTTTAATTTTGTTTGATTTTGATGAAACTTTGGCATAGCGATAGTCTATATTGCGGAGCGGGTTTAAGGCCACAACATTGCAGTACCAACGCAGCGCAATAGCCACGAATTGCTGTCCAGTAATGTTCCCAAATGTGGCGATTCAATTTTCAATTTACTAAATGGCCCCCGTCTGAGAAAGTAAATAAAAAGTTGACTGTGAAAATGAAAGGTACAATTTTGGGGATAGTCGTTAAGGGTCAAAATTATTGTGATAAGCCTTGTTAATCGCTCTTATTGACTATCCCGAAAATTGTACCTTTTACTAAACAGTCACAAGCGTTCCTTTTTAGAAAAATAAATAAAAAAATTGAATGTTCCCTTTTTTTATTTACTTTAAAATTTTGGCAGGAAACTGACATGTATTGACTAAAACCCCTAACCCAGAATAAGGTTCTAAGGGCTTTGATGCACTGCAGCTGAAGCACAACTGGGTTTTTCTATTTGATGTAGAGAGTGACAAATACTTTGTAAGTTTATACGTTTTTAATTGAAATTATTTAATTCATATTACCTGTATACATTGTTAGCTTTTTTTGCTAACGTACAGTCAAGATCAGGTCACGCTTTACACTACCAGTTAAAGTTGAGCTCTGATTTATACTGCACGCCATACTATGCAGGGCCGGTCCAAAGTGTCAAGCTTGACGTGCTCTTGAGTGTACACGACCAGCAAAACTCCGGAACGAGGTTGGATTTATCAACTTCTCTTTACAACGGTTACAAATAGACAGACTGGCCATTCGCTCGACTAACAATTCAACAAAATTATTCTATCCCTACCACCAAACAAACGCCCCACGCTGGGGCAGCACTGCAAAACGGAAATCAACTTCGCTATTTTAGCTTTTATATTTAAATGTCTTTTCTATTAGGATTAGCTTTACAATCCTTACTAATATTATAAATGCGAAAGTAACTCTTTTTGTCTGTCTTTCCGTATTTCATGCCTAAACTACTGAACCGATTTTGATGATGGTACAGAGATAAATTAGAGCCTGGGAAAGGAGGCTTCATTACATCCCACAGTTGGGCATGATATAACCTGTAGTCCACGCGAGCGGAGTCGCGTGCGGAAAGGTAGTTATTAACACATCTAATAAAATTAATACAAAAATAACCATACTGTTTACACCATGTTTGATTAAAATAATTAGTAGTAGTAAAGGTTGTCAGTCCCAAACAAGGATAAAACCCTTATTTACCTTATTTTAATACTAGGCCTACATTATACATATATGTTGATTTAGTGAAGGATTACATCCGCGAAACAAATTAATTACAGTCTAGCGAAATTCAATTGTTATTAGGTACAGCGATCGCAATATGTTGCGGAGGCGGAGCGGGTCGTGTTTGTTATGCACCCTATATTGCCGATGCAACTGCATCGCTGTGTGTACCACTGCATTCCAATGCCCACGTGTCCTGCTCATTTCATAACTAATTAAGAATTGTTGGTTCTTTTATGAATGGTCACGGATTTCTCTATTTAAAAATATGAAAATTATAAAATTTCACGTAGCGAAAAAAAATTCGAAATCAATCCTGTAAGATTATAAAAACATCAATACCTAATATTTTCTTTACGATGCCATGACTTTTATAGCTACAAAAGTTGGTGTTTGCTGTAATGTTTTAGGATCACATAGAGAATGTGAGTTATCCAATAACCAATTTTTTAAAATGTCTAAATGTGATATTTACTATACGCAGCTCGCGATCTCATATCTCAAGACTCTCGAATTGACGACGTCGAGTGAATCTTGAGATCAATCTGACGATTAAAACACTAGTACCCGCCCACCTGACGCTTGGGTGATTTTTGATTGCGGCGATGGGGTGGGTAGGGAGGGTCGTATTTCACAATTAAATTTTTCTGGCGCGATCTCGCCGACTGTGTACGCTGAGCCATGCCGCCGCACGCGCTCTCTGTGGGGTGGCGGCGAACAGCGAATACCAAACATTTTTACCGTTTGAGTCTCCTTCTTAATGTTATTCCCCCGCTTCTCATTTGGAGTAGACTTGACCGAAATTTAGGATTTAGCAGATATTAGTCAAAGTAAAAAAATAGATTCTTCTTTCGAAGAATGAATCTATCCATGGCTCATCAAGATTACATTTTATTTGTCCAGTACTTGGCCACAGCGATAGCGCTGTCTGAGGCGTTAATTGAGTCCTCCTTGGTACAGTTTTTCGGACTTTTGGAATATAAAGTTAAGTGAGCCATGGTCAGTGGCACTGTTTCACACTCACGTGGGTCCGTTTCATTTGAGAAGCCCGACCTCGCACGATTGTCTTTGCTCCAGCCGACTTGAGTTCGGAGTCGGTTTAACGGCTTCCAGACAATCCTTGGGAGATCACTGTCAGGTAGAAGGCTCTCTGAAAGCGGAATAAATGGAGTGGGAACAGTACTTTTTGCCTGCCAAATAATTAAGGCGGTATAGTAGATTCATTAAGGCGGGCGGCGCTAGGCGGCTATACCTGTTCCACTAATTAATCGTGGCATGATAGCAGTGGAATGACAATGGTGACTATTTTATCCGTTCACCGTCAACTGAATAATACGTTTCTAGATAGGTTTAATACACTTACAGGTCTAATAAAATAAAACATGTTCCAAAGATAACTTTAGTACATGTTTGAGCTCCGCAGGCTTCCAGTTTAATATCGCAGCGGCGACGACACGGCGTCACGTGCACTCGCAAAGATACACTAACACAGAGAAAGAATACACACACAGAGGCAACGGTGGCAGTATCTGTGTGACCCGACCGAGAATCACCCATCGTCGCTACGGCTACAGCCAGTCTTAGATAATGGATGAAAATTGGTTCGTTTTCCGTAGCTTTTCTGTAGCACGTAGCCAGTGTTCGTAGCAGGACCCGTCTTGTGTAGGAACTTACTTTTTTCAAAACCAAACATGGGAAATACTTTTAAGTAAGAAAAACAATTTATACATTTTCCTCTTTGCACAGAATATACAGAATAAATATAAACAAAATTGATAATATAACTATCAAAGTTGCTTGATCCAGGTCGCAAAAGAATTTACTAGACAAATCAAGAAATAAAGAGAACAAAATAAACATTTCACGCAAACTTGCATACATACAAACGCCTTGTATTCTTCCGGGGTAGGCAGAACATTACGACTAGCATCGCAATTTAATAAAAAAAACCCTTCAACATTATCACTTCCACAACATTCACAGAAAATAAACTCTGTAAAAATTTAATTACCTCGTTCCATGTTTCACTGTCAACCCGGTTCGTGACGAAAAATAAAAAAGAACTATTTTTAAATACAACTCATCCCCAAACATTAGGGCAGGCAATAACTCTCGGGCAGCGATACCGCACCTGTTACGAGCCCCCGGAGAACAACCCTACTGGCTTTTACTTCTATAAATTATGCTTTCCTAATTGCAAACGAAAATGTATCTTATCTATAGGTAATAAAGTGAAAATAATAATTGTTAAGTTGAATTTTAGATCCGAGTAATATGAGTTTGAATGCATCAGAGGTAAGCAAACCTAACATACGTTGAACAAATAAAATAGTTTGAAACCCTGTTTAATTAATAGCGAAATTGTTGACTTTGCCAGTTTGAAACTGCAACAGAGTTGATAAAATTTGGCTGAACAATTTGAAACATACCTTTGACGTAGAGAAACGAAAAAGTTATCGTAAAGTTTGTTTTCCAGCTTTCTTTCACACAAAAATTACTGAAGATTTACATAAACTTTCCAAATTGTATACATAGTAGTATAACGTAGAAGTAAATAAGTTTTCTGCGACCCTAGCCTAGGCGTTTTTATAATTTGAAGTTCAAACTGAATGGAACAGCACGGCTTTGTATTACCATTGCCCCCTAATATGTTCCTAGTGACACTAGGTACATATAGAGCAATGGCAATTTAAATTAAATGATGTCTTTATTTTTCGTTTTTCTGAAGTTGGTTTAATTTTTTTTCCAATTCATTTGGACGAATTTTTAGCCCATATTCTGCCGAATTGGGCTGATTTACAACACAAATCGAAATACATTTTTAGATGACGTAATAAAACAGCAAGTGTGACAGATAATTAATTATCCTACAGCCCTTACAGTTGCAGTGAGCAAGTGCAGCGGACGTGCCCGTGAATTCGAATGCGGTCATCAATTACAACAGCGCGAATTACTGTCAGCCCTTTGTCGCAGCCCTTCTTGACCTGCTTGGTACTAACGATATAAAATGCCTTTAAAAACTTTTGAATGCGCACGTGGCCGATTTATAATATCAATATTTTTGGAGATCCCTTCCATACATTACATCACATTGCAAACGCTCACGCCTGTAATCCCATACGGGGTAGGCAGAGCATCAGTGGCTCAGAACCACTTGATGCCACTTTTGACATAAATTCTGAGAGTTATTAAATGAAATTCTCAACCATTGGTTAATTTGTTGGTTTCCCACGACCCGTTTATATGACTATCACCATATCATTCGCTTGATCCATCGCACAAGTTTGGGATTTCCTGCTAACCTACCACCATAAAGATTTATGATATAAAATGTTGGATTTCAAAGGGGATATAAATATATTAATAAATTAAAATTAAAGTAATTACGGACCAGATAACTTTATACTTTTTTAAAAAGTGCAAGACTGGACAGTTTATATGGAGATGGGTGCAGAAAGTTGTTTTAACTAACACGTCATTAATAAAAAGAACGATGTTTTTTTCTTTTTGAACCTTATCTAACATACGGGCAAACAACATAGATGGCAAAATTTATTCTTGGATGACTGTAAATTAGTAAGCAGAAAATAAGGATGTGTATCAGCCCAATAAACTCAACCATTCACACCAAGGAATATATGTAGGTATAGGTCAAAATAATAAAAAAAACTGTCGCCTCTACATCGATCATGCCTTTATGAGAAGTCAAAATATTTTTTGAGAATTTTACATTGGTTCCTTGGGGAAAGTTGTTCGGTTTCATGGGTAGAGTCATCCCCTTAAATTTCGGAAGCTAATTTAAAACAACTCCTTATACAAGTCATGCTTCGTTTATATGAACTTCGCTTGATTTATATGTAAGCATATTCAAGTTTATGGCAACTTTTAAGCATATTAGGAATAATTATAGTATTACCGACAAACAATAATTACAGTATTGAAAGGGCTAACACCGCCAGAGATCACGCCCGACACAGCAGTGGATCTTCTCTGATCCGATTAGCTACATCTGTCCCACTTCACTCGTGCACATCATATTGTTCCTTTATTGTTTGACTCTAAAATCAATGTGACTTGTGTTGTAGGTAGTTTGAGTTCAGTATTTGCTGACTATAAATTGATTTCTGTTGCATGATGGTCTTTAATGTTTCGTGCTTTAATATTAGATTATTTAAGAAAACTTAGAAGCAAGTATCTTAAATAAATAAGTAAGTAACACTCAAATAAAATATTCTACTGTCTTCATTTGATTTCAGAAAGATTAAGAAGTCTATGTATTGCCACAAAGGTTAAGATCTTAATCGTCTTCATCATAATGTCAGCCGCAAGACGTCCACTGCTGGACGGCGCCCCCAGGGATCTCCACCTCGATCGGTCCTGCGCCACCCGCATCCAGCGGCTTATCGTAACCTTTACGCAACTATTAAATATTTAAAAATAAAAAAATATGAAAGCCAGTATTCCTCGAGTAAGGTTCTGTTCCAAAAAAATTGTTTACAAGTAGATAAAATTGTATAGAGACGTCCATATTTTAATAAGTCCTTAATAAACCTTTCCATTTTATTAACACGCGGAATTATACATTCTTAAATATAAAGTCTCCACAGAGAGAAAATTGAGGTATGAAAATTTTTATGAAAGCGAATTCATTTCCATTACTTTACATGCAATTAATAGAAAAGTAATGTTATTCATTTTATTTCAATAAATTAACATCTAGAATTAATAAAATGGTAATTGGCACTCCTCCAGTGCTTCATGGAAGACAGAACGTTAACTTATTAAAAATACTTGCCGTCTATCTCCACACTGACGACATTTTTTAAATGATATTAAGTATTCGTAGACATAGAAATAAGTTAGGTATAGATGTCCCAGTCTAGTTTCTAAAGTAAGTATAATATCAATATCGATAAAAACTAATAATAATAATCTACAGATAAAAATTAATCTCTATTTCCCTCAATCATCGCATCACGCGTGAACGGATGAGACAATTTCGCTAATTCTTTTTTTGTTGTGTTTATTATTGTCAGGATTAAGAATGTTCTTATTAAAGAAAAAATTAAGAAAGTTGAGCGGATAATTAGAAAATTTAAGAAAACCAACGTCTGGCAGGTCAGCTAGTTTTGATAAAGTTATACTGAAATTGCAGATTTTTTTAAATCTTGGTAGTATTACAAAGATTTTCAATAATATTAACACATTTTTACCTTGGATTTAAGTATTTACTGAAAACGCGACTCAAAAATAGCTTCAGAGGCCGACACTGGGTAAGACTAGCAAGGGATCAGAGAGACTGTTGCGATACGGAAGAGGCAGGATGTAAAGGACAACTTAGCAAATACTTAAACGGTGGAATCTACCCATAACTATCATCATCTATAAGTAATTATTCTTTCCCGGAAACGTTATGTTAAGAAGTTTTCATTATTTACCTACTTTGGCGCTACGCAACGTATCGTGAAACCGCGCTTCGCGATGTACATTGGTTTTCGTGTTTTGCTTTGTTAAGACTGATTTTTATTACAAAATTGATTGTATTCGATTAAATAATAAAAAAATTAAGCAGAAAATATTCAAAACATTAAAAAAAAAACTGGAGAAAAATGCCACTGGAAAATCATTTAGAATGATTGTCTGAGGCCATGGTTTCAGTTTTTGCTAAGCTGTCTTTTACATCCTGTACATCCTGTATAAAAGTTTTTTAAAATGCAAAAACTAATTATTTTGCATTATAGGTTAGCCGCTAACGGAAAGAATGTCAACGTAGTTAATACATTTACTTACTTCAAGAAGGCGTTGGATAACCAAACATTCAATGAAAAATTATGAAAAATTTATTTCTATATATGTATTCAGAATTTTACAGAAAAGCTCAAAAAGTTCATGACACGATATTTTTCCCACAATAATAAATAATTCATTGCCTTTGATAAGTATAACCTCAATGAGCTTATTTGACTTTCTAAGGGTGCCGATGCCAATGGTAACACCCCCGAAATAAGTTCATGTTTCATTGTCAAAAACTGCATTCAAGTGTGAATGTGTGATTATTGGCTACGTTTCTGTTTGTCTCCAGTCAAGGAAATTTAACGAATTTTAACCAGAGTTTGATTAAAATTAGTAATCAACTAATCACAGTGCTACTGACTGAGAACAAACACATCCGATTACTTCGGATTATGCGTAGCCTGCCTTAAAACTAGCACTAATGTGGGTTACTTCGGATATCATTTTCACAGAATCGAATCGGATGCAGTGTGGAACCGGTTTAGTAATAAAGTTTTCATTGCTCATTTTGCTAAAGCCAGTTAATTCCTAGTATTTAGGTGATGAATATATGGGGATGTTTACGGCACGTGTCGTCGCCGCTGGCATGTGTGCACGCGCCCTTATTAAGCCTGCACAGACGCCGTTCACCACTACACGTCAAATCGTTCCGATTGATAAGTTACCCGATCTCAAAATATAGCGGTGGCATACTCTCGATTCAGCATAAAAAACAGTTGGCTCACTTTAATTTACCTTCATTATTATGAAGCAAAAAAGTCAGTTAAAAATCTTCAATACCTAATGATTTTATTAAAGAAAATAAAAAAAACTACTTATTATAGAAAGTGTTGATAACTTTGAAATTATTAAAAAATCGTGAAATCTATTGGATGAATTTAATTTATTTAAGAAAAAATTAAGTATTTGATTTAGCCCACGAAACTCAACAACTTTCTCCAAGGATCATAGATCAAAACATGAGAAAAAATTAACACACGATCAGCTGATTTGCCATTGTATGGTAAGTCGTAGTTTTTTTTTATAATTTCATAAAGTTCCTTAGGGAAATCGCCTCCTAAAGTTTCGCTAACAAATTTAAAGTCACCCCTTGAGCTCATTTAGGTACCTCAGCTCATTTCAATACGTACCTTAGATTACATTTACTTTTAAAAACCGCTAAAAACTGTTAAAAGTTTATTAAAGTAAAATCTATAACATTTGTAAAAGTTAAATAGTTTGAAGTTTTGGAAAATTAATATACTTTACGATTATGATGTAATTGTGAATACCGTTTCACATACTTATTCAAATTTAATTTCATTTTGTAGCAAAATAAAAGAGAAAAAATCAGTATGAAAAAGAAAAAGTGTGCTAACGGGAATACATCGCTCGAAGTTTCTGTTTACTTTGGGCACACAGTGGTGTTTCTCTACGCCGAGCCGCCGCGGGTAGCAGCTTATTGTGCTTGCAATAAACAGAAATGTCGCATTTTGCAGACTATTGGGAAAATACGTGTTGTTTTTACCATACCAGTGACTTAATTCCGTCAAAAAATGGTGGTTATTCAATTCAAGTATTTTTAAAGTTGAAATTGTGTTAAAAATTCATCCTTTCAACCATTAAGCCGACATACCTGCAGACACCATAAAAATATGGTTCTTAGGTATTTCTATGTGCCTGCTTGTAAAATGTTTGCCAGTATTTTGGGCTTCATCTATTAAGCACGGTCATCATTATTTGGTAGCCACGCCTAGGCTTTGAGTATCCTGCTATTCGCGCTCGCCTGGCAAAAATTGTGAAGACCAGGATTTCGACAATCGGTTTTTTTTTGCACGATGTAATACCGTCGTTGAATTGCAATTCACTTATTTTGTTCTGTAATGTCCTTTTTGTATCGAGTTTCACAAGATAGAAATCAGAAAAGGATGCATAGAGAAGGTAAAAAGACAAAGAAAGATCTGGAAACGAAGGCATCCTACATTCATTGACATTATTTGTTACAATTCTATTCACACAATCTTTCATCTCGAAGCAAATTCCCATTTGTTTCTGAATAGAGCTGATACTGTGAGAGATACTAATAGCACCTGCGCAAATAGAAGTACAATGTTTGTAATATCGTGATATCTATGTGGTATCTACGCCAACGTCTCCCAAAGCAAACAGTCGCGTAATTTAGCGCCGAACCTGCCATTGTTTGCCCGATAACAGACTATTACAATTTATCGCCAAATGTCCAGTTCCCATAGAACTGTAAAGACTTTACGGGTCCTCATTTAAAATTTGGGGTGATGAATTGATGATCGATGCTTATAGTTACACCAGTTTCTTTTGATTGATAACGGACATCATTCACGGCCTATACAAAATACCAAAAATTTTAAAGTGGCCGCCAAAAAAGGTAAAGTTATTATTTCGAAAGAACATATTATTCTAAACATTTTTTAGTATGATAGCTAAGCTGTACAACCATTACTAGATTTGTTCTTGACACTTATAAATCTGGATTTAAATGTTCCGCGGCCATAGAAAATAGTGTTTCAATAAGTAGATTGTGATACTAATCATTTTTCGTATTAGGTATTCGTATTAGTTTAAATTCTATATTTAAAAATGCATTTACGCTTGAAAATCTAGATTTTTAAGCTTAAAAAAGGAAAATTCGTAAAGGTCGTACAGCTTAGCTGTCATAATAAAAAATGTTAAGAATAATGTGTCCTATTGAAATAATAACTTTACTTTTTTTGGCCGCCACTTTTAAATTTTGGTACGTTTTGAATGATGTCCTTATATAAATACTAGCATTCCGCTCGGGACTTCGTTCCCGTGGGAATTCGGGAAAATTATGTAGCCTATGTTACTCAGGGATAATGTAGCATTCTAATACTTATAGATTTAAATTTATTTTAAATATTGACATAATGTTATCTTTTCTCAAATATTATTTTTTCTTTTTTCTCTTTCTTTGATTAACTATACATATAAATTATTGTTATTATTTTTTATGACGATCATAATATGGAGTGAAACTACATGTAATTACATGTTGTAAATGTTATCTATATCATGAAATAAATGAAACTAAACTAAACTAATGGTGAAAGAATTTTTCAAATCAGTCCGGTTGTTTCGGAGCATATTCAATGCAAACAAACAAACAATCAAATCTTTCTTTTTTACAATATTAGTGCTAGCATTTCGCCTGGGACTTCGTTCCCGTGGGAATTCGGGAAAATTATGTAGCTTATGTCCATCGGGGATAATTTAGCTTTCAAATGATAAAATAATTTTTCAAATCGGTCCAGTAGTTTCGGAGCCTATTCAATGCAAACAAACAATCAAATCTTTCCTCTGTATAATATTAGTATGGATAAGTACACTCTGCGTATGACAAACGCAAACACAGTTTTTCATATGTTTTTGGTCATTAAACGCTACACACAAAAATCGTGGGTCCGTGTCGCTTGGAACACACATAAAGACAGACACGAACACCCATGACCCGAGAACAAACATCCGCTTTTTACACAAATATATATTTGCCCCGACTGATGGGAATCGAACCCAAGACCCGCCGATCAAGATGCAGCCTCACTACCACTCGACCAAACCGGCCATCATATAAGGTATTACACGATGTGTAAGTATTATTAGTAAGGCCGTTATAAATGGTACAAAATAACCAACCGAGACACAAACATCAAAAGCTCAATAAAGAGCACCATTAACCTACTAATTTATTTGGACAGATACCAATCATTCACTTTTGTATTTTATAGAACTGCCAAAGCGTATGAATGTTGTAGTTTCCAACTCATCGCGGCGCGCTGGAGTGCGCAGATTACATCGCTATCACAAAGCGGTACAAGTGCCAATTCGATGTTATCTGCGCTGTGAGTTGCGCGGGCGCATGTTCCCACGTCGACGGGCGCGTGCCCCATGCGCTCTACGGGACGCGTGGACGCTACCTGTGCAGATTAACTGTTCAAAAGGGGTCAATACAATGATGCTTTGTTTCCAAGTTCCCTGATAGATGGGTTTTATTGGTCAAATATTATTATTTACTCTGAGAATTGACATTGGAAATGTATTTTCGTAGGCTCCGATTTCACGAAAAAGTGCGTTCCCTTTTATCTCGGAGAGTTGTGAAGAAATGATATTCAAAATGAATCAAATGACGCGTATTTACGAGAGCTGTAAGTTACAAAAAGAATTATTCAAGAAAATCAAAAATTAAAAAAAATATGACCGAAATAGTGAAAACAAAATTAAATTTTTCCCGAATTTTTTATTTTAGTGCTCGATATTTTGGAAACGAAGAATGATATCAAAAATTTGAGAAAATTTCCTCAGGGCAGTTTAGTCAGCTACAATTTGAGTCTAAAACAAAGACGATTGAGTTAAAGGTTTGCCCTGTAGCCTAACCTTTTTGAAAAAAGTCAAAAAGTTAAAACGACAATTTTTCAAATTCCGTAGATTCATTTCCAATGTGCTCGATAATCGTGTGAGGCACGAAATCTGTGAATTTTTATGGGTGTTCGGGTTTTAGGTCTTTAAAATATCATAATTCCATCCTAATTATAGGTGATAAAATCTTCATCTCTTTTATCAGTGCGTTAGTCTTGCAGCAACTCGACAACAACGTTTATGAATTATCAGGACAAGGTTTCTATAAAATATTTATTTTTTAAAATTTCGTGCGATTCTTGTACACCCGTGTGTGTATAATATTTCGCACGCGCCGCGCCGTAGAAGAGCGCGACAAGTTAATCCACCAGGAATATTTCTCCGGGCGAACGAAGTCGCGGAAGAAAAGCTAGTAATATTATAAATGCGAAAGTGAGTTTGTTTATTAGTTTCAGCACACCTTGACTACTCAATCGATTATCGTGATATTTTGCATCAACGTGGCCATCAGGGGTGCCACGTTGATGCAAGTTTTCATCCTCATATTTCCACAGGAATGGTAACTAAGCGAGTGAAACCGCGAGGCGCTGTTAGTTTAGTCAAATTAACTATAGAATGTTTAAAGTAACGTACTTTGCGCGAAATTTCGTAGCAAAAGCATTTCGTAGCACGCCGCCGCGCGTAGGTAGCATAGTTTGCTACGGAATAATGTCTGTAAAGGTGTGTATTCCATTAGGAAATTGTCACTTACAGAAGCGGCACGTGAAGTAGTCTTTTATTCTACGTTTCGTTAATGCATGCTTATTTTTAACCGACTTTCAAGAAGAAGGAGGTTCTATGTTCGACTGTACGTATGTATTTTTTTTTAATGTATGTTCACCGATTTCTCCGCCATTTGTGGACCGATTTTCAAAATTTTTTTTTGTTCAAAAGAGTATACTCCAGATTGAATCCATTTCCATGATTGAATCCCATGGAAATCGAGGGAAACCCTTGAATTAAAAAGTCATTTACAATGTTTCTCATTTTCTTTGTATTATTTACACTTAAAATAGAAAAATAAATAAACTTTTTAAGCAAAAAAAAAAAATCAAACCGACTTCAAAAAACCAAAGAATAAAGACAAAATCATTTAATGTCCTACGTAGTATCTACTGATCTGTTTGAAGTCGGTCAGTAGGTACTACGTAGGACATTATATGATTTTCTCTTTATTTTTCGGTTTATTGAAGTGGTTTGATTTTCTTTGCTTAAAAAGTTTATCTTCTTTCTTACCAGTATTTACTGCCTATTACTGCCGTGGTGAAAGGATTGGTCAGCTAGACTCTGTTTAGACCAGTCAACGAAGTAACTCTGTCTATTACTGTTTCACGCCTAAACTACTCAAATATTTTGTGTAGGTATAGTGAACGAGGATGAACTATTTTATCCCAAACTTCTAAAGAGTTCTTTCAGCAGCGCGATATAAACGAATTTCACGCTAGCGCAGCCGCGTGCGGAAAGCTAGTAAATTTTAACTCTCTTAAAAATACTTTCCATTCTGGATTAGAACTGAAAAAAAAATCTTCGAATGAGTCAGCTGCCAACTCTTCCCAGGCATACTGTAGGAGCTAGTAATTGGGGCGAAAAATTTACATCCGATCACCACTAAACTCGTGTTCCATCCAATAACCCTCAGTATGTATGTCCAACGAGGCATCATGTGGTTTAAGAACCACATGGTTTGAGAACCAACAACTCTGCCTACCCTAACAGCGACGTAGAGCATCAGTGTACGTCAAAATTAAATGTTTAAACGAAAATTCTTTTCCAAAAATCTTCAACCGCAAAATATATTTTTTGTGTTTTTGCATAAATAAAAGTTATATGGCGCGGGCGTATTTACGTCTTCATTGTTTACCCACATCAGCCCGAAAGAAAATACCATATTTAAATCGATTGTTAAAATGTACAGGGTTTTTCAACAAGAACTTTGTTTTCTAAAACAAAATAAAACAAAGAATTTGGATGAAGATGATTCAAATTTTTATTGTATGACAAATAGAAAACTTTGGCAATTATGAATGAAAAATTATATCTGGCAAATGTCCACCACGACCACGCTGACAGATGTCGCATTTCCAGCCTCATCATCAAAAAAAAAACGGCCCAATCACGCCTCCAGACCACATAGCGCACCATACAGTGACACGTTGAGCAAGCAAAGGCTTCTCAATAATCGCTCTAGGATTTTCAGAAGCCCAAACTCGGCTATTTTGCTTGTTGACATACCCTGACAAGTGAAAATGGGCTTCGTCTGAAAAAATAATTTCTTCAGAAAAACCAGCGAGTTGTTCCAGAATGAATTGAGCGAATCTACGGCGATGTGAATGGTCGGTCGGATTTAATTCCTGCACTAGTTGAATCTTGTAAGGCTTCAAAGCCAAATCCTTACGCAAAATTCGCCATGTGATGGTTTGGGATAACCCCAGTTGTTGAGAACGTCGAGAAATTGACAAATTTGGATTTTCTTCAACACTGTGGCTCACGGCTGCGATGTTTTCAGTTGAACGACCCGGTCGAACACGCGTTGGTGTTGGCACATTTTGTACCGAGCCTGTCAACTCAAATTTAGCGACCAAATTCTTAATAGCGGTCTCAGAAGGACGGAATGTAATTTTAACAGAACCACCATTTTCATAGTGGGTTTTAATTATTTTAATGCGATTTTCGAGCGAAATTGAATTCATTGTAACAATTGCCAAAGCATCTACTACGAATATGTCAAAAAATGTACTGACAAAACTATCATGTTGTTTGTGTTGCCACAATTGAAAAACAAAGTTCTTGTTGAAAGACCCTTTATCAATTATGATGTACCTATTAAATAAATAAATAAATCAATTATGAGATCGCACTTGAATTGCAACTACATTCTACTTACCTACTTTAATTTAATACCAATGAAAGACATGTTTTTTTTTAATTATAAGATGGGTTAACTCTTGACCTCAACCTTGACCATAAAGGTCAAAGATGAGGTCGACGATGGAGCGAGTTAACCCAGAAAATGCCTATAAAGGCACTGGTACTCCCACGCACCGACAGAACACAGCAAGCTGTTTGGCGTCGGACTTCGGCAGGAGGGTGGTCGCCAACCAGACGGCCCTTTACAGAGCCTAGCACACGACACCTCAGATTCAGAAAAAAAATGAAGTGTCGTTGCCTGGGATGGATTACTAGGAGGCAGGTCTCATTTGTGTTTCCTTAGTCGCCTCTTATGACACCCACGGAAAGAGATGGGGTGGTGTTATTCTCAACCGATCACCACACGGAATTGTTATTCTCAACCGATTACCACACGGAATCACCACACGATCACCACATGTTTTTTACACTAGTTCCACTTATTTATTTAATATTTTTATGCGACCGGTTTCGATTAGGTACACCATCTTCAGGCGTGTCTTAATTTAAACATTGGGGTTATAAACGACATTTAATTTACTACTTATAACTTACACGGATCAGCAAGAACTTTGTAAGTATAAGACCGTCGTAGTCTTGAATGTGACAAAGTTAGTTTCCAGCTTCAGCTCACTGGGTTTGACTTAAGCAGCTTCGGCAAACAAGACGTCTTTGTCGTACGAGCTTAAGTACGGGAAAACATTGGAAATTAGTTGAATCCTTTGTTGTCACGAAAATGTATTAGCATCCTCTGAGAAACTTGTTCTATCGCAACTGAGTTAAACTTTTACCGCTCTGAGAATGTATAGAATTTTTTAATAGCCCCTGAATTCACTCATTTCCGGTAACTTCCATGTGTCGGTTTGATTTAACTATTTATTCCGCGATGTTTGAGGATGTAAAATAAAATTTATAAAGGTGCTCGGGGGTCAGTAGTTTGTTTGGGTATGCGCTTTAAAGTATCGAATTTACAATATTATGAAAATATATCAAACGAAATTAATTTAATTATCGTCACAAATATAAAATATATTGAACACTCAATTGACCGAGTACTGGATTCTTACCAACTTTATTTTTTTGATGAAACGCATACAGAGCTAGCAACGCACAGACGATACCCTAAGTATAAGTATATCCTTATGTCCGAAAGGCGACGACGATCCTTAACCATCTATTATTGACATTAAAAATGGTCAGAATTTAAAATCGATAACGGCCGAAATATATGAAGCAGTATATTGTCTGCGTGGATGTTTGCCAAGCTGTCATGACCGTTGGTATTGACCACTCCAGACAGACCCTGCTTGAAGTTTCGGAGGTTGGTTTGTGTGGGTTTCGTTGTGGAGGGCTCTGGAGCAGTCAATCATACCAACTGGTCAATTGCGGCGCGGTGCGGTGCACAGCGGGTGACTACTCCTATACTCTTATGCTGCCTTGGTACATCTCATTAGAAGGAATCGTGTTGGGCGCCTCAAATTAACGAAAGGTAAATAAAAAGTTAAAGCATTCAATGTTGTGCGCACATATTGATAAAACAACCCGCGAGCAAAACTGTGAAAGCTCTTTTTGTCTTTTGTAAAAGTTTAGAATTTAATTACTCATTAGGAAACTTCTCATCAAAAATATTGATTGTGTTCGACCTGCATGCTTTTTTTACTAATTTATACGCACTAGTCACTATTAGCAATAGAATAAGGTTCATACTTACAGTTATGTCTGTCCGACCTTTCGTTTTGCTACTCTGGAAAAATATACAAAGCTTATGGAAGATTTTTATTATAGTTATAAAACTATCTATTTATAATGGATTGAAGGCAAGTTTTAAAGCTAGTTACTATATAGGGTGTAAGGGACGGCTTACCGAATACTAAAAGGGTGGAACCTGCAAATAACTTTGATGGGCTACAAGTAATTATTTTATTCCCGGAAACGTCAAGTTAAAGAGTTTTAATTATTTACCTACTTTGATGCTGCGCAATGTACCGCGAAACCGCGCCCTATCACAATGCGATGCATAAGTACAATGCTGGTTTTATGTGTTTTACGATGTAATTATTGTTTTATAATTGCAAAATTGAGTGTATTAAAAGAAATAATTTAATTTCAAAGCATAATATGAAAAAACTTCAATGAAAAATCATTCAGAAGCTGTCCCTTACACCCTGAACAGCATCTAGCTTTAGTGGTATGCGTCTAATATTGTTTAAGTAGCGGATGGGGGTGGCAATATCACCGGCGATACTCCACAGGGGTTCTTTCGTTAATACTCTTAATAATAAAATCCACGCTACGGGTAGGCAACGTTAAGGATTACTTTTAGAATCTGCTACCAATGATCTGACGAAAAATTGTATTACACTAACGTCTGTGAGTAAGATTAACGTACTAATTTTTTTTTTCATTTTACAAACAAAATGGAAATGACAATTGTAGAAGGCGCGTAACATAAAGGTTAACGATTCAAAGATTCAGTCTGCTGTAACCACTTTCAAAAGACTTTTCAATTCACGAAAAATCTAAAGAAGAGCAATAAAAAGATACGCGTCCGAAAAAATACCTGTTTGATAGTAATTTAAACCTCAATATCGCACAATAAAAACGAAGGCGATGAAGAGCGGCGAAAAGTGAAAACACCCCTGTTTTGTGTTTCAATAAACGCGCGGTGCGTTACGCCCTCAGAATCGGAGTTTAACCCGAAGCGAACAAATCGGGGCATAAAATAAAACAATAAAATAATGGGACAGCGGATGCAGCAAATATGCCGACCGTCCCCCAGACGTGGATCATTTGTTAGGGTGGACGAGCGGCGTGCGATTTTACTGTGACGTACGTCATGTGTGATGATAAAGGAAGGGTATCACAAATATCGATACTTCTAAGTCGCCGCTTAGCTGATTGTTGCATTGTTACATTTTTCTAGATTTGGTAGATGCTCCAGAACTATAGCCAGCTATAGTGTTGAATTGTGATCCTATGTTTGAACCGTGTAAGGAAAAAATAAAGATATTATCCTTATTCATTCCACTGAGGCATTTGATAAACTTCACACCAACTAATACAGTATGAAGATATAAGTTTGAAAGTAAACATCAATCGGGGCAATCGAGAACCGATCACAAAGCCAACGGAGCCCTGGGACCCGCCCTGAGGCCGCCATGCGCCCGCCACGTGGCACAGTTTAACTAAAATCTATTCGGTTTTTCATTTTAAGCGTTAGGGAACAAGATCGATTCGATACAGTTATTTGCTTCGCTTTTTGACTCATAAATATCCTCCTCCTTGTTTTATTGGAATGAATGAAACAAGTGGTAATTTCTATATATCTTTTGTTGTGAATGAGAATTTGAGAAAAATATAACAAAGTTAAAATTCAATTGACTGAGTATTCTCACTGGCGAGTCCTTATTAATGGCTTTCTAATAATAGCAAGAGGGTTAAACATAATGGTATCTCGTGCTACCTGTAGTTCATAAAAGAGCAGATAAAAATTGCTAGCTCTACCTACATTGATAATAAATAATAATAAAATAAGAAACTTCATTGCACAGAATGTCCCAAGGCTAAAATATCGTAGATAGAAAATTTTACTGAAAGAATTCTACTTCCTTTTGATTTTAAAAACAGTTCGAACTGCATTCAAAGATTTTTGAAAATACGCTTGCCACACCCGAGAATCAAACCAGTTGAAAAATCTTGTCAACAAACTTAATAAATGAAAATCATGTAATCTAATATAAATTCAATGAGACAAGATATTCCCAAGCCTTTTCAAATGGTTTAAAAAAGTCTTTCATTGAAATTTTCTATTTGTGACATTTAAGTACTCTCCCTCTGCGTGACATATCCTTAGGACACCCTGTATTCAAACCAGATTTATAGGATAGAAGTTTAGTAGATATTAAAATGTAGCAAAACCTCTACTTGGAACCAATAGATTACTTTGTAGATGAAGCTACGAGTAGCTACATTGTTTTGCCCACCTCCCGGCACGTCACACTAATCCCTGGGAGCAGCTAGTCGGCTTTATGACGTTCTAGACACGACAATCTCGCGCCATGCTGCGCGGGCGACCCTTCGTCCGGATTACCACGACAAAAGCTCAACACGTTTCTCTGTTTGGCGAGAGGGGTCCGTTCCACAGTCAAATCACACGATGATTAAATGTTTCCATCCGAATTGACTTTCATATGTGTTTAATTGACAACTACAGTTTCCATGCGGTTGTGTAATGCTAGTTTTACGATCCTTTTAAGTTATAAATCGTACCTAATAAGTGAAATCTTTCACTCGGAACCAACGTAATAAAACAAACTGAAAAAATACCCTACTTAAATCGTAAGTAGGGAAGTGAACAATTTATCACGGCATGGATCTGTACTTACTATTGATAAACGGAGAAAATTTCATGTTAAAAGGTTATATAAAAATCGGTGGAGTAGTTCACATTATTAATACTTATGATTGGTATCTTCTTAATTATCACAAAACGAAAATTAACGTCTTAAAATATCACTACTCATAGAACATTTTTAACTGTATGAACTTCTTAATGACCAAATTGAAAAGATGCCTCTACGTATAAACTTCAGGAATTGAATGACTGGAATTCAAGTTAGTATTTCATTATAGCAGTATAGTAGGGAAAACAATAGAAGTCTTTGTACTAGTTCGGCTCAAAGAGCTCGCGCTGCTCTTTATTGAACGCAGTCTTATTCCAGTGTGCACGAGTTATGAATTCCACTGACAAAGCAATAATGGTGCTGTGTTCGGAATTGGAGCACCCAGTATGAAAAGTATCATGAAATTTATCACAAAAAACTTTTAGGAGGTCACTTTAAATAGCGAAACATTAGGGAGCGATTCTACCCATGAACTAGGCGATTTTTGTCAAAGAACTAGATGAAATTCTCAAAAAATAAATTAGGCTTTTCATACTGGGCGACTTGCATCAAAGTTAGGAAAATTGAAATTTTATTAAACCTAGATTTATCTCTTAACTAGACTTTGATGTTTTAACTTTATTTTTGACGTTTAATTTAAATCGAGTTTTAGCGATGGCGTCCAGTTAATGTTAAAGCAGAGTTTAAGTTTTTTAAATAAACCGCATTATTGAAATCGGTCCATTCCTGTAGGAGCTACGATGCCACAGACAGACACAGTTACATAGACACGTCAAACTTATAGCACCCCTCTTTTTTGTCGGGGGTTAAAAAGTACAAAAGTCCGAAAAGGTTCCTAGCAGGCACTGTTATGTAAGGGTAAGTACTTACTTATTAAAGCTGGTCCGCTTTCTTTATACTATTGGCCAAAGACTACCTACCATATCATTTTCACGAATACAAATTAGTACGAAAAAGCATGTTTATATGAGCCAGCTGCCAACTCTTACACAACTCTTCCCAGGCATACTGTAGAAGTCAGTAATGGGTTTCGAGGGTTTTGTTTGTATATTGTAGGCAAAAGACTGACAACCTCTCACCACTATACGAGTACATCATGTACCATATCTAATAACCCTCAGAATTTATGTCAAACGTGACATCAAATTATTCTACAATTCTAGAACCACAAAATGCTCTGCCTTCCCCGTCTGGGATCATAGGCGTGAGTGTTTGTATGTATCACAAAGAAATGTAAAAATTGTTTTATCTTCGAATCGCTCACATATAAATAGATAAAATAAATATTGTAATGGAAGAGCTTTGGAAGAGTCACTTGTTTGGAAACAATATCCTGTAAAGGCGCACAGAATATCTTGTGCATACCTCTGTCTACCTGTTTGACTTTCCTACCCTATTTCCGCTTAAAACATGTGAGTGTAAGTAAGAAGACAACCGCGCAACTCTGTAAAACAATGTTTCTGACAAAAAATGAAGAGTACTCATACCTAATGCTTCTCCCTCGGATAACATTGCGTCTCGTTTCCTTTGGCAAATATTTGATTTAGATGTTGTTAAAGCATATTGATAATTATTTTTAAATATATATATATATATGTACGTCTTGTATTAATGCTTATTAGAATCTTTCGAAAAATAAATAATAGAACATTGAGATTCATTTCGACAGTGATGAACAGAAGCATTTATTTAGAGGTGTGCGTTAAAAAAAGTGAAAGCGGTGATAGCCCAGTTGGTAATGAGCCAGACTTGTAATCCGAAGGTCACGGGTTCAAATCCTGGTGCGGACCTGTACCACTAAATTCGTCTTTTCGGATTTATGTACGGATTTCTAATTATCACTTGCTCAACGGTGAAGGAAAACATGGTGGTGAAACCCGCCCGTCCAAGAAAATTCATTTTCGAAAGACGAGCGGTCCACCAACTCGCATTGGGCCAGTGTGGTGGTCTATGGCCTAAATCCCCTTTGAGTTTCGAAGAGAGGCCCGTGCCCCTCGGTGGGGACGTATATGGGCTGGTAAGAAGGTTAAAAAAGTTAATCTACCAGTTAAAAGCAGAAATAAGGAGGGGGGGGGGGGCGGGTCACTCTGGGGCTTGCTACGCTCGCGCATTAAGTTAAATATATATTATATTGATAATTTAAAGCCAGAAAAAAATCAATGTTACAACAATTTCGCAGTCTTTAGATCAGAAATATCATGATATATCAGAAATTTTCGTTTCCATTCGCTCAACCGGCTTGACAGAGTTTCCTTCTTATGTAAGTAACTTAGTCTTTTGTGAGAATAAAATATCTTATAAACTTTAAAAGCCAAATTAGTTCTACATTTTCTTAAGTGATCCTCTTCATTCAGTTTAAACATCAAAATTCGCGAGCACGCAAAGGCTGAATACTGGATGCTAACCATAAACCTCGTCAACGAAGGCTGGATCCGCTCTTGGTGCTGCCTTTTAAATCCCAAGTCGTTTCAAATTCTACGGGTCTGTCAAAGATTAACAAGTTGAGTTTGCTCAAAGTTGCACGACAGACTCGACAGACTCTCATTGTTTGATCGTACGTAAATTACATTTTACTTAAGGTAAGGTGGGGTAAGACTATCACCGGGGCAAGACTAACACAATAAATTTTCTCGCTAAGCGTTGTTACTAGCCCTAATTTACTACGTCGGTAAAACAGTACAATGATAGCTGTTCTCGTCAAATGTCACAGATGTCGCTACTGTCAATTCATACTGCCAACCTAATAAAATATGAAAATGTCAAAAGTGAGAAAAAAAAACGAGGACGCCGGTTCCATCTATTTTATAGATTTTGCGAAGAAAAAAGTACGCAATCGAGGATTTTGAAACGTAAGTAGTGTGATATTTGTATTTTCACCATAGTAAATATATAAATGTAAAGAAAAACACAGTAATCAGTGAGAAATTTAAAGCATTAAAAACATAACCTAAATTCTCGAGTTGGGGCAAGACTATCATTTTGTCCGGGGTAAGACAAACGTACGTTTGTCTTCCCCCAAATCAGATGTAACAAACTATTTATTTAAGTTGTTTTTCAAATCACTTTTTTTTTTTATATCAATAAAACAATAGACTTTGGTCAACACAATATTACTGTCGGCTGGGCTCGGTCGCTCTATAGTTAAAACTTGTACAATTCAAAACAGTTGTTAAAATAAGGTCGAATAGTTAATGGTCGGTTTGGTCAAGTGGTTCAAATAATCTGAAAGAAAATAGACAAGCAAGAAATCTAGAAAACGAAAAAAACATAACAAATATAACAGTAGCAAAGAAAAAAACCATCAAAAGTAATGAAGAAGAAGCTTCTACAAGCCGAAATAAATATTATGTTGAAGAAGGAACAGCGATGAAGATAAAAAAGGATAAGAAAGCAAAGAAATTCGAAAACAGGCAAAGGAAGAAAGAAAGTAACAAGGGAAAGAAAACATTGAAAAGAAAATTTGTTGACTCTTCAACAAGTGAAAGTGACATTGAAATGAAGTTTAAGGACGAAACTGACGTAGAAGATCTAGAATACTTTGAAGAAGAAGAAATAGATTTTTCACGGGAACGAAGTCCCGGGCGGACAGCTAGTTATCTATAAAAATTCCAAAGATTTATGTTGATACGTCTTATAGTTTCAGAGATAATTAATTATTTAGCTACGCATGCAATTAACGCGCGCTGACCGCCCGTTGTGACGTCATGAGGTCACGCTCTGACATTCTTCATTCCTGCAGTTCTGTACCCCTGACTTTGGTTGTATGTCAGTCTTGCCCCAAATTATTTTTTACGTGAGCTACTTTAAAAGTTAACCTTATAATGTTCTATGTAAAGTTAAAAATGAATAAGAAACGATAACTTATCACACTAAAATTCAAAAGCCAACGGAAAAGCAACATATTAAAAATAAAATCAGCACTGCTAGTCTTGCCCCAGCAGACGGGGAAAGACTAACAGTTTGAAATGTCTTACATTTGTCCTTATTGTACTTGTTTTTATTAGGATTGTCTGATATTATTCGTGATTCTATAAAATATAATTTACAGGCCAGCCGAGTGCGTGTATCGATACAATGGAAGAACGTATAACTTTGTCAAAATTTTATTTTTTTAATGTCAGGCAAGAAACTATGTTAGTCTTACCCCACCTTACCTTATATAACACAGTAGAGCTGATGATTGGTGGTTTATTATCATATCATTGCACATTTATGGTTTTTCTTATTTTGTTAATTATTGAGAAAATAATATCTATCGTCGTATCTTCGAATATATCCTCGGTGGAGGCCACTGTGAGTACGGTGTTCCGGAATGTAAAGAACTAAATATGTATAAGCATGAATTTCCCAAAGGTTTTACAATGGTTACTCTACAAGAAAATATCTTTGATTGTAGTTTTGTTCCACTTTTAAAATAGGAGAAGGTTTACTTTAAGTAAAATGTACTGAGGCGCAATACACATCAAACATATATTGCACTTAATGTAAACCAAAAACTTTGATAAGTGTACTTCTATCCATGTCTATTATGTAGGTACACTACATACTTTGTAACTAAATATAAGCATGAATTTTGCAAAGGTTTTAGCGATATCTCTTCTGCAATGCTTACTCTACAAGAAAATATATCTCCGTGTTTACGATGGGGGAAAGCCGGTCCCTTTTCGCATAAGATTCATGCAGTTTCACCCCAAAATGTACTCTGGGTCTCGAGAATAGAGCTTGAATGGGCTTGAATCCTAGAGGAATTTTCTGTGTCGTCGGCACGTGTGGTGTACGGCATCTATTGACGGAGGACTTGCCCCTCCCACGCTACAGGGAGGCAAATGAAATTCCACCTCCTTTATATGCGTACCCTACTGCAATATGCAAAAAACTGAACGTCCAAAATCCGTGTTCAAAGGTCAAATACTTTGCTCCCGCACTCAAAGACAACAGCGGATAATATTTTTCAATGTCCGTTGATAGATTCTTTGATAGTTTGTATTACGTTAAGTTGGTATCAGACGTTCTTGTTATAACATGATCCTAGGTAAAGTGTCAATATGCAAAAGCTTTTTTATGTACCTATTGATAAAAATGTTTGTTTTAAGAACTCCTTTTTTTATTATAAGATGGTTAACTCTTGACCTCAATCTTCACCAAAGGTCAAAGATGAGGTCAACGATGGAGCGAGTTAACTTAGAAAATGCCTATAAAGGCACTGGTACTCCCACGCACCGACAGAACACAGCAAGCTATTTGGAGTCGGACTTCGGTAGGAGGGTGGTCGCGAACCAGACAGCCTTTTATAGAGCCTCCCACACCGCGTGAGACCATAGGACGACACCTCAGATTCAGTAAAAATGAAGTGTCGTTTCCTGGGATGGATTACTAGGAGGCAAGTCTCATTTGTGTTTCCTTAGTCGCCTGTTACGACACCCACGGAAAGAGATGGGGTGGTGTTATTCTCAACCGATCACCACACGGTGGAAGTACTCGTACCTATTAGGAAGTTCTTATCAAAAGCTTTATATTCGTGCACGCACCTATTGTGCAATTTATTTATCTGACAATTGAAAAACTACCTACATTTTCATTTAGTTATATGCTCTAAAAAGAAGAAAATAAATCTTAAATTAGAATTTAAATACATGACATAAAAATTTGATAGAAAATTAAACTTTGAATTGTGTAAAAAATACCATCAATTTATAGTTTGATTTGACGAGTAGTATTATTAGGTACTTACATGCGTTTGATTAAATCAAAAGTTTGTTTTTTAGAACATTTAAATAAAAGCTTGCTTTAAAAAAAAGTTTTTTACTGTTAAATAAATGTTATTCCTTATTAACGTCATAATCATTTGTTCGTCATTAGTCAACTTAGCAAAAAGTCAAAAATTTTTTTTTCAGTATTCTTCGCATACAGTCCTCTTTGCAAATGGTCCACTTAGCAAACGGTCCACTTCTTAAATGGTCTACTTCTTAAATGGTCTACTTCGCATACGGTCCACATCGCATACGGTCCACATTGCAAACTGTTCACTTCACAAACAAAATAAAAGCAAAGACGAATAAAAGGTTCGAACGACTTAATCTCAGAAACTACTAACGGGATTGCATACGAGAGCCCAACATTACAGGCTATAATAACCGAAGCAAAGCGGGCAGCTAGTAATAAATAAATCATAAGTTTTTTTTTTTAATCTGGCCATTATCTACCTCTAAGTATGTGATAGCGAGTAACTCACAAGGAGTTAGGAATACAAATAAAACTGGCCAAGTTCGAGTCGGCCAAGTGCGTAAAAAGTTCCATACCATTACCTATAAAACCGGTCTTAGTTGGACTCTATAAAAACCATCATCTCTATAAAGCGGCAAAAAAATCACGTTTGTTGTATAGGAGCCCCCTTAAATATTTAATTTATTCTGGTTTTTAGTATTTGTTGTTATAGGAACAATAGAAATAAGTTATCTATGAAAATTTCAACTGTCTATCACGGTTCATGAGATACAGCCTGGTGACAGACGGACGGACGGACAGCGGAGTCTTAGGAATAGGGTCCCGTTTTGGGAACAGAACCCTAAAAAGAAAGAAAACTATGTACTGTGCAAACCATAAGACCAATTTTTATATTGTCCGATTGCTAAGTTGACCGATTGCTACGTGAACCGACCGCGAAAGTGACCGATCAAGAAGTTGACCGATCGCGAAGTTGACCGATCATATTTTAGTGGACTTTTTGCTAAGTTGACTAATGACGAACAAATCGTCATAATGAAGTTTAGACATATTGCTTATTCAGACTTTTTGGGATTAGGCTGTAATGAACTGGAACTCTTTCAGTTCAGTTGGTTGGGCTATTGGGCATATTACATACTTAATGACTATTCTTAAGGTAAACTTTATGGTTTACTTAAAGTTAGTTATATAACTCTTATTGCTATCTATAGTTAGTGGGTCAGTACTTTCCTTCATATTTTTTAGGAATCTCTCAATCAGCACTTATAATTCCAACATGTCAGCGGATTTTTTTTATCCATCGAGAGCCCGCAGGAGAAGGTCTTAGGATTGTTCACCCAAAATAATACTCGTCAGATAAATAAATGAAAACGCTTTTGGTATTGATGTGCGATTTAGTGCAATCATCACGGTCCCATAACCCCCAATATGGATTACGTTTGTGTTGGCAACAAATTATGATCTCATTGCTTGGAATTCGAGCATATTTCCTATGGAACAAAAAACGGAGAGCGCAACCCGTCAGTAGCGGCCTTTCGTGATCACCACCGCGTTAGCCCTGAAGTGGCCAAGCTCAATACACCACAATGCCGCAAAAAACGCACGCAGCGCTATTCAATTCGTTTTTGAGCAATGAAAACACAATAATAATTCCATGTCAATCCAAATGGAACGGGTGGTGAAAGGAAATGGATCTATTTTTAGTCATGGATGCGGTACCTACCATCTGAACTATTAATTAACATGACATCTTCACTAATAATGTTCCCATTCAAATCGTAAATCAACGTATAAGTACATAATAATTGTTAAAACCCATAAGTAGTAATTCTAAGCAGTAATTAATTTAACAACTTGTAAGAGTTATTCTGTAAAACAACATATTTGTTTGTTTATTTTATTAACGTGTAAATGCAAAGGAATACTTCAGAGTTCATAATTAAAAAAAATTAATTCCCAGAGAATCAAGGCGGTCGGCATGGCGATCTTTTTGTTTCGGAAAGCTTTGTACTTTGCACTGGGATTTTCCCATGAATGTGATTTTTGCTCATTCATTTTTTTACATACTAATCTGTAAATGTTTTATCGACAAGAGTATTAAAAAACATGGTAGCAAAAGATTATTTTAAAATATCAAAAAGATTATGCCCAACTATTTAAATTGATCTAAATAAATCGAATTAAGTACAGAAAAACCAGAGTATTTAGACTTTTAACTCTTTGTCGTGCGATTGTTTACGCCGCTTGCGATAGTAATCTCGCACACCAGTGTGCATTTGGCGCGCGAAGGCTTAATGCTATACAGTAATGCCATATCCATGCTTACCTATTAGCTCTGCCCTCGATGTTTACGTGGTGGATGGTGCAAGTACCGCTCAATGAGAGAATTGGCCCTCTCGACACACAATGATGGGCCCCTGTCGAGATACCACTCGACCCGTCATCAATAAGGAACATGTTTTATCTACGCTCTCCCAACGTTCTGCTCAAAATATGAGCCATGTTTAAAGAACGGATTCAGTAAGTAATAAAAGTAGGATTTGCAAGCTTTAAAGCATTGCATTGGACGAGTTAGGTACAGTTAATAATGTTTGTCAAAGTCGATTGGCGAATTAACTTTAAACACTTGGCTAATAACAACTGTAAGCCTTAGGGATGTACCTAAATTGAATCAAACCACTTAGTGCAAGTACTTCTAAAATACAAAATTTTCTACCTAGTAACAGTTTAAAAAAAATTAAAATACAGACGTGTCTTTGTCCTAGACAATAATAAAATGATTAATCATAAAGAACTAAATACTTATACAAAGGAGACCGTTTACTTCCGAGACATAGTTGGGTCCGAAACCCAAAGTGCCGACCAACTAATAAATATGTGTAACTGGCCAAGTACACCACCAAAACAAGTTCACCATCAGTTCACCAAAACAAGTAGGTTGCAATACATTTTCATTTATTCTAGTGGTAAGTAGATGAGTGAAATTCAAATGAAAAGTATCGCTTTTCGTTTATCCGCGTTTGTCTAGCGAGCCAAACGAAATTTTTCCAAACGAAAAAATACAATTTGTTGGTAGCCGTTTCAGTGGAGCGGAAAAATATCATAGATTTCGTAACTGGTAGGTGGGGTGACGGGTGAAGGGGGCGGTGCTCCCCATGGTGGAACAACGTGATTGGCGGGCTCCTGCGAAGGGGCAGCGCAAACTTGGGCTGTGAGGGTTTGCGTTCGAATTTCAGAGCATTGTGTGATCGGACGGCGCCCTGGCAGCGTCTCGCGTCGTGTCGCGACTGTGT